>VOMN01009688.1:0-20259 GCA_014899125.1 Orchestia grillus
TATCATAACAAATCTACATTCACACTCTAGCATCACGTTAAACAGCATTACCACGATACCTTCGCACTCGCGTTATAAAAGGCCTCTTGCGTAAAAACAAGTCGTACCAAAAAGGTTCCCGGACTGTACACGTTGAAGTCACAAGCTGCCACGTCATGTCAAAACGGAGGAGAAGAGACGATCTCGTGATGTTAACTCAAAACAGAGCTCCTGTGACGCAGGCCAGAGTGGTCACATCCATGCACCACATTAAACATCTCCGGTTAAAAATTCATTATTATTCTAACAACGTGAGAGAAGTGTTCTACTTCCAATCGATTCTTAAAATGAACGTCAATACTTCTCGACAATTAGCACGACGGTGATCTTAGGTAATGGGTCTTAGTATACATATTATTACGATATCCACCTGTAAGTTTCACCCAAATTTGAAATATGAATCGACAACCGCAAACTTTCAAGCGAAGGGGAGGGAGTTCTGAAAACAAACTAGTCAAAATGACTAGTTTTCTAGACGAGCAAATTTGTACCAAGTAACACGGCCTCATCGCTTCCCTACTCCTCGGACTCGTAAGCAGTCTCTAGCTCGCACCTTTACTACCACGACCTCACATTTCAGAGAGCTAGTAAGTTGACCGGTTGAAACCCGCGTGAAGAGGGGAAAACAACATTGATGCACAATTTAGGTTTACTGCAGAGAGACAGTCGCTTAGAAACAGAAAAACAGCTCGAGGAGGCCAGGAAACGCGTGCTATGCTCCTGCGAAGGCTTGTTCAACCCGCCAAAAATACCCGAACGTATTTCGAGTTTAGGATGTCCATCAGCCGGACTAGGTTATCCATTAACCGAAAATATCACAATACAACTCGACTCTAAGTGGTCTATCAGCTAAACTGAAGATGAAATTTGAAGTAGGTTCGTTGTTGCCAATTGCAAAGAGGCATCAACAGTATGAATGACCGGCGCATCAAAATGGAAGTTCGTCAAAACAGCGATACCATTTGCCCGAATCGCCAAACTCAATGTGAGAAGTCTGCAATTTTCATTGCAGGGAATGAATTCAAGAAACGATACGCACATACCTATTGGAGCACCCCTTGTACCTTGTCAAATAAAAGGTTCACGCACGTCGAATGAAGACCAAATGCTCCACCAATGAATATAACAACAAATCAAATGCTCAGACCATTTCCTCTCACACAGAGAGGGTGGTGGAGAGTTTATAGGTCAATTTCAATTTCATTTGAAATTCTACAATTTCAATTGAAGGTCATGCAGCAAGATAAAAGAAATATAGATACGACGTGCTCTGAACTAACGAATATTTTGAAAATATCAGGACCATCAGTGCTCACCATTAAAAAAATTGTTACATTAAAAATGGTTTATTTCTCCTGCCTGCTTAAAAGCTTCCAGAAATCCCACACACAACAGCAAAGAGCACCCGGTTATGATACACGTCACAACCCTTAGTCTGAGCATATTTTCAGACTAATGAATTAAGTAATTGATGCCCACATGAATAGCCATTTCACTAATTAAACGACCTCAATCCCTACATAGGCTTAACAGAAGTATACGCAGATTGAATATTTGAAAACTCCATGGAATATTTTAAGCCTAACTTTAATTCCACAAATCAAATGGAAGACGATAATTACCGCACATTAAATTAGAATATTTTTTCCCTCCAATAAAAACTGAAATTCATAACGTCGAGTTTTAGAAAGGAAAAGCACAATATAACTTCTATGAAAATAGACATTCATTTCTGATTTACCAATACATACTTGATCAAATAAATAAAATGCTATTTCTGCAGATCAGATATTGGTACAGCTTCTAATCTGGTTGAAAGCATATATCTCAGGTCGTTTTTTTTGTAATATTAGTTCGAAACAAAATGACTGATATTTGTACTGGTATATTGGGTTTACTACATCCGTTCTTTTCATGACTGATGCTTAACTTGCCGTATGTACGAGTGTGCTCCCTCACACTGTCGGCCTGAGGAATCGCGCCACTCAGTGACTCCCTGTAAACTCCTAACGGTTTAGAAGCACAAGACCAGTAATCAATTATCCGCCAGTTCACAAAATACGATGAGGTTTGATACAAACCCATCACACCACCAACGAGAGACCTGTCAGATAAACCTGTTTTCAACGACACCCAATCTGCATTCACATAACAATTGGACCATCAATAAGACTATTTATTCATAATAGTTTTTTCTAATTAGTTCCAGATGTTTAAAATGACCTTTAAGGTCGATACGTTTATTTTCATTTTCAGTACAATAATAACCCTAACCAATATATATGGCACGCTTGCAAGCGACTTTCCTCGCTCTTGTGTTCATAATTATCAACGTTTACAATGCAGGCAAGACTGCAAACTCTGCAGGACGAAGTTACTCGGATTGGAAGAAGTTTTTCAAGTCAGTCGAACAGGGTTCAATGGAACCTACGTTGGCAGAGCTCACCAAGTCATCATACTTACATTCCGTCACAGTAAGTGCTGGTGCATGCAAGTGATAGTGGCAACGTAGCCTCGAGTTGCAATGGGCCAATTGTCTGATCTCCGTGCCACCACCAATTGCACAGGACTAACACTTGTTGTGTAGGACATACCTACACTCTTACCTTGAGCACTAAAGTACAGCTTCTGGTTCATCACACGATAAGCATGTTGTTCTCTTTCATGTTAGAATGAATTTTTATGGCATCCGGATCAGAAGCAAACATTTGTAAGAACTACACAAACATCTGTCATGTTGGGAAGAACAATAACTTTCTACTGCACGATGTTTTGAGCTAGGTACAGTTATCTAAAACGATACAGTCCCATATTTACTCATATCAATAAACTATTTTCGTTTAACAGTCAGAATAATATACGTGGCAAAGCTTCACACTTGATGGAAGCTACTACGTTAGTCCATGGCACATTGACTTCACCCATAATTAACTGAGAACAATTTTAATATAACATTGAGAATAAAATTCGCAGTAAAGGGTTCACACTCGATGGAGGCCAGGAAATTCTACCACGGTTCACTGCGGTGCTCACTACAACTTTGGCACCAGCGCGGTGTAGACGTCGTCCTCACACGACACACGACCGTCCCTAACGAGCTTGCCCAGGTGTAGTCTCAAGTTGCACTCCGCAGCTAAGTGAAGTCTAGGAGGAGTGTCCTTAAGAAAAACGGGGAAACGTGAACATTAGGTTAATCTTGTTACGCCGGAATTTAATTCTCGCTGAAAAAAATTATTAGCTTACCAGTGAGTTTAAGGCTCCCTATCAACGTAAAGTGTGATCCAAAGAGAAGGAACAATTTCGTATCGACTGCAGAGAATGCGGAACCTACTCACAAGGTGAGTTCCCATACAGGATCGCTGCTCATGAAAACATGAAGTTGAGAATCTGGGCACGAAAAACAAGTTTCAAAGGTCTATCTTGAGCTGAGGAAACCTAGCAGTGCCCCCTTGAAGTCGCCAGTCCCCATAGCATACGACAGACAACCCTAACAACCCTATTGCCGGTTTCATGCCTTCTGAGAGGATGTAATCTAAAATTGTAACACTTAACACTCCTTCCAGTTTCCTGGATCCGATCTTTAGTCTCGTAGATTAGTTGTCATTTCCCCCGGTTGATTGGTTTTCAAGAAATTATAACGTGCATTTACTCCTAATACATGCAATTATTTCAAGTGCTATGCAGCATACAATAATGGATAAAGAAATACATTGGATGAGCCTGTCGGCGGAGAGAGCAAGAACATGTGGCCCAATTGAAGAGAAATTGCGAGCTAGTGAGCAGCAAAATAACTCACATGATACTCTTGCAGTAATCTCCAATGACAGGTAATCCAGTCACAGCAGCTTGGATTTGCTGTTCACATCGTGAGCCTAATCTATAAGCAAAACAGGTTGACAGCTCCTATGACTGCAATCCAGATAACAAGATTAAACGCGCGTCTGACTATCCATCCATCCTTCCTTCGGAAAAACAAAAAAGTATGCAACATAGGCAGCCTGAGTGCGTATTCCCAACCTACGATGGCTAGATTCTCCGTCTATGTGGAACATCTGCGAAAAACAGTAAGGCATACACTCGACAAACCGACATACTCTTACCATGTACTTGATTCACTTCGAACGTCAAACTGGTAAGGTATTGAATTTTCTTCATGGCGAGAAGCAAAACTGCATAACTTACTTTTCGCTGTAAATTTGAATGAATGCTGAGAACTTGAACAATTTATCTACTATAATTAATACCAGCATTATTTATTTGCGGTTAAAGTTGACTCACTAATACCAAAGTTGGAATGAACCATACGCAACTGTTAAGAGGAGAACCTGCAGTGTTACATAGATTCTGCGAGCCCAGCCATTACATCAGGGCCACGAAAAATGATACAGTTTAAAATACATGAATTTGCACTGCCATTCAATACAAGTTTCCACTTCCGCTGGAAGGTCTGGACTGGCCTTGTCCGATCAAGAGAGCGGATGGAACAGAATTACAAGATTTACCTATACACAGAATATGAATGAACATCTCGATCACATTACTACTACTAAAAAGGATTTTAAGAGCGGTGTGAGAGCAAAATCGTCCTACTTCCATCATTCCAACTGAGCTTATCTGCCTATACACGTTAGAGACTGCATATCAGTCATATAATACAATGATACTGCATCAATGACATCTTTTCACACACGAAATTAGTACTCAAACCGAATAGGCGTTACCCTTCTTTTTGCTCTTACCTTCGTTTCATTGACACGAGTCATGAACACCACCCACCTTGTACACGATTTTGACGAGTTCCGACGCAGTGCTGGAGCAGTTGGTGCAACTGAGTAGCGTTTCGAAGATCTCTTTTTCCCTGGCGTTGCGGTGGTCTATGTATTGTTGCACCCTGCCAGCTCCGTCTTCTATCACTGCTCCGTGGCCGGGATACAAAGTTCCTTTCGAAAGCTTCAGAAGTACCTGAATGAAGCAAAGTGAATTCTGTACATAATATCATAATGTCTTCAAAACAGCCGTACACAATGAGCAATGAAATACTATGGTGTATAATTTCACCCTAGAGCTTTTGTGGTCCAGTTCAACAATAAATTGTTAGAAACATATGAGGTACAACTGGGATGTGTGTGTGTCAGTGCAATGAGTGTTTTAGTTTGCGATTGGTGTAGCTGTTTGATCTGTTCACAATTACCTATACTATTTTGTTTTATTCTTGCAATGGCGTATTAACTTAGAAGATGATACTCAAAGACAGACAAAAACAATCTGCTTACATCATAGCACTAGCTTAAGTGAATTTGTGTAGATAATCCCATAATCCACTTCAATCACAGTTATCAGAGAACAGGGAATTCTATAAAATTAAATCAAGGCACTTTTACAGAGAAAATGTAAAGTTTCTTAAACTCCACTAGGTTTCAAGTTATGGCTTCTTAGAGAAGCTTGAATCATGAAAACGTTTTTGTAATGATATTTTGTATCAATAAAATAATTCTTCTGTGAATGTAATTCAGCAGAGTTGAAGCATGCACAATACAATGTGGATTATGTCAAATCATTAATTCCTTTTTCAATTCAAAAAGAAACCCAATTGAAGATTAAGCATGCATTATTCATTTATCTCATCTCAACATGAATGAGACAATGAAAGACCAAAGATACGATGAGCATCGAGCAAAACACTTGACCTGGAGGTTGGTAACAAATATATAGATAACATACCTTAAGAATAACTCCGAAGTGATCAAAACGAATAAAGAATACCAACCTATAGAATGCAACAAAAGATAATCCCACAAGCTTTGTTGATTCTGCAATAGGTAGCTATCAACTAATATCATTCCCAATGAGTTATCCAAGCATCTATGGCGAGATGAACACAGCCCACCAGAGTGTTTTATCCTTGTCTTGAGAAGTCTTTCATTCTCGTCTTGAGAACAACGATGAGATCTCATAGTTGTACAGAGTACAAAATAAAAAGTGCTGCACTGAGAAATTTGTCAAGTTAAGGGCTTGGAGCCAACAGTTTTTTACCCCTTAAGCATTCATGTATTAAATTGCAATTCAAAACATTTGTGACCAAGACTGATCATTTTTGAAAACCTAAAAATGAGATTGCTGCTTTTCCTGGCACAAATGCTAAGATAAGAGCCAGCAAACCTGGAGGGATTTCATGTAATCGTAAAGGTCTTCAAAAACGGCGGTGCTCTCTCCGAGCACGCAGTCTCCGGTGAACACAGCCCCGGCATCTTCACCGTCCACCACTTCCAGGCACACATGGTCCGGTGTGTGGCCAGGTGTGTGGTGTGCTCTGTACATCAACATCAACTCATCATCATCAATATTATTTCCATTATAACTCGTCTATAAAGGAAAAACCATACCTTACCATCAGGGAGTAGTTGGAGCCAAATGAATCTTTTTATAGAGATTCACAGAAATGAGCTGATAAATTTCTAGAAATAACTAACAGTTAATTACTGGGAGAGAGTTTCAAATAAAAAGCCTACCACCCTTCCACTCATTCATCAGGCACCAAGAAAGGAGCCTCTTGCTTTTGGCTCAATTGCTAAAATTACATCCTGCTTACCAGAACCTATGGGTTTATGATATTGCATTGGCTCCATAAGAAACCTGTAAAATGAATTCACAATGTACCATTTAACCCATCAACTTTTCCATGCATTTAGTATTACAAACATTGTTATTAACATTTTCAAAAAGCTATAGATATTTGTGTAACTAGCATATTTCAAGGTTTAGCATATTGCATTAACTCCTGAATCCTTAAAAGATGCAGCAAGCAAATTCTGACACTAAAAGTACAGTGTAACTGTACCCTAGGGGCAAATATTCCAAATAAATCACAAAAAGAGTGTATTGAACAAATATTTCTCAAAATAATTGCAAATATTTCTTCAATGAGTGGTTTGAGTCTACACCATAAACAATATTCTAAAATTAGCAAATCATACCTACTCAAACATCATTTAAACATTGCTGTGTAGTTAACCTGACCTCAATTTTGCTGTGGATAGAAAACCTTAAAATTGGCCAGGAAAAGATGAACACCCTTGAGAAGTGCTCAATGAGTACTGAAAGTTGGTTTTAGTTCATGTCTTTAAATCTAAATTGACAGTAGTGATAGCATGGAGTAGATTACATCATAATGCAGGGTCAGGGTTCACTTCTGAGCACTCTTTAAGAAAATTCCAGGGTTAAGAAATATGCAAAACGAGAAGTTCAAAACAAACTTTTTCAAGTATTTACTTTCACACATGTACAGTCAATTAAACATTATTACCATTTTGAAATGATGAAATATTAGTTTAACTAGTATATCTCTTCAAACAGTGCTTCAAGAGTGGTAATGAACACCTCATTGAGACAAATAACATGACCATATTAGTATGGACACAAAGCACTAAAGACATTGGTAAACAACATTTAATGAGTGCACGGTTACTTCATGAAAAAAAGTAGATAGGAAAAGAAAATATACCGCTTACTCAACTACATCACTGCAGCATACACCAATAGCTATTGTTGACTTTACTGTGAGACTGTAACTCACAAAGGAAGTCTCTAGGCATCACTAGCAAGCAAATTACCTGAGAATGGCCCCAGACACAGAAACTTCATCAAGGTGATTCAGGGGGTTCAGATTGACCCAGTCAGGAATAGGGTCGTGTGGGTCACCATCAGGGTAAGGAAACTTGTACACATTGGCAGATTCTATGGAATAATCAAACAGAAAATGGGTAGATGTGGTTGAGAAAAATTGTCAATAAACTGTAGTTTGATACAGCTGTATGGAATTTTTTTACCATGTACATGCAGTATGAGCAATAGTAGAAAAAAATCAACATAAATAAACATACAATCAGATGAATGTAAAATAAAAAATTTGAAGTTATAATCCATACGATCTTCAGAACCTTTGATTCCTGACATAAAGCACAGCTAAGCATATGAATGTGAAAGTTTAGTTTACAGATAAGTGATCACACACTCAAATTTCAGGAGTCTCTATAGATTTCCTATCAAAACAGAGTACTGCTATTGTCTCACTTTCAAGAAAAATTTAATAGTAGGTTAACACAAGGACTTTTACCTTGTCAGAATTTTACAAGCCTGGTAGAGCATCAATACACAAAGAGCTTCTCAATCAAGGCCATGGAGTAGCATTTATTTGCAATGTACTAGCTCTATACAGTGATATATGAGAGACCAACTACTATAGATATAATATGTGTATTGCACTAGAATGCAATGTATTGGCCATCATTAGCTACATATTAGTGGCTATTTACTTACTATACATAAGTGAGTGTTCATTTTGTGAGACAATTTGGTGCACTAGATATTTTATTTAACAACTAGCAAAAGAATGTGGGGAATCAGCCATGGTTTACTGTGAAAATTAGGCATCGTGAACAATGCATATTGTGATTTGGTGTGCGATGGATTTTTGAACAGTTACAGAGCATTTGGATATTGAACTTTATTAGCACGCCATAACATAACATTTTATTACACTGAAAATATAACAAGATTTCCACAATTATATAGGTATCATTTACAAAAAAAAAGAAAACTGAAACCTCATAGTTACTTCTAAAAACTGCTTCAATTGATCTTAGAAAAGCTGATTCAGAATTTTAGAAGAGATAACTATCAAAAATCAATACACACATTAAGCAAATTGATCTTGTCAAGAACAGTCCATCAAAAATTATAAAATAGTCACAAGAACCCACTATTGGTTGCAGAGAGGACATCACACAAGCCTCCCAGGTGATCATTATGCCAGTGGGTGATTATGACATCGCTGATCACTGCCTGCTGCTCTTGGAGCACACCCGTGAGTGTTGATATGTACTCCTTATTGCCTTCTTCACCTGCATCAATCAGCAGCCTTCTAGAAAGAAGGTAGATTACTGTGAATACATGAATTGAGTATCACTTTTTCAAATAAGTAGTACTTTACAATACAATATATGAATTGGGTACATCTCTTCAAATAGATAGTACTTTGCAATGCAATACATGAATTGAGTATCATCTTTTCAAATAGGTAGTACTTTACAATACAATACATGAATTGGGTATCATTTCTTTATATAAGTAGTACTTTACCATACAATTCCTGAATTGGGTATCATCTCTTCAAATATGTAGTGCCTTACAATAAAATATATGAACTGGGTATTATTTCTTCCAATAGGTAGTACTTCACAATAAAATACATGAATTGGGTATCATCTCAAATAGATAGTACTTTGCAATACAATACATGAATTAGGCCTCATACCTTTATGTACTAGTACTTTATAATCCTTTTGAAAGTTACTCACAAATGCAAAATATTATAGACACTGTGATCTATAACTTCCATCACAAATATTCTAATTAATAACTTCCAAGTTCCAACAAGCCTTAAGATTTTTATTCTCTCCAAATCATCCTCTTTTCCTCTTATTGATAATGGTCTTCATCATTATACTGTATTTGCAGAAGAGCTATTCATATTTAACTTCAATTATAAATTTTAATTCAAATAAAAAATATCCTTTTAAGTTCATAATTTAAACCTTATTAGTTATAATCTTTGAGTATAAGATCCCTGCTGAAACAGAAGAAAGATATTAGATTTGAAAATTTTTTTGATCTTGTTAAAGGTGCTGCAATTTATTTATATCTTGTACAAAAGCCAGTCTCCTTGTCAGTCTGTGTTAAATAATGCTAATTTTTAAAATTAATAATATTATAATTATTATCACTATGATGATGATTTAAAGTTCTCTATTCTTTGAAATTTGATAAAAAAGGGAACATAAAGGATCATTTAGTATGGACTGTAAAGAATGGGAAAGCTATGCATAAGGTGTGTTCCCACACAATCCCTTGTGCATAAACACAGCAACATAGGAATGAAGAGAAAAATAGAAACAGCAAAGAAATTGTAAAAATTAAAAGAAATTAAGAGGGCACAAAAGATAAATATTATGAAAACTTATCTATAACTGAGATCCTCCAATAGTGCCCCCAGGGGATGCAAATTCACGAGGCATACATATAATTTAAAAAAAGTAATTTAATAACCAAGTAGTATTCATAACACTTGCAAAAAATATTCAACTAACTAGACCAAGAAAGTTCAACTTTTAGAATATTAATCTGGATAAAAGTTTTTAAATACTTTTCTAGTCAACAGATATGCAAATGAATTGTAAAATTAAATAGCCTAATAAAAGCACATCACAAAAAATGTAAACTTCTTAAAATTTTTAGTCACTTATTATAACAACCTAAAAGAAATTTTAAATCAGTAAAGGAATGTAAAGTTATATATCCATTATAGATCTTTTGATCATGGTATATTATAGTCACTTATTATTAATTAATCAATCACAAACCAACAACTCAACATACACTTAAACAACATTAAGCTTTAGAATATTAGAAAAATTAAAATAAAAGCCACTATGTTAGTCATTTTAAAAACCTTAGAACATATCTTAGAACATATATATGAAATTTACTAATTTGAAATGCAAATAATTGAATTAACTAGCATAAAACACTTCATTGATTTCAAATTTTGAAGTCCTGTGTATAACATACATGTATAACTTTTAAGTCATTAATGTAGAGATATATCTATGCGTGATATAAAATACCTAATATATTTACCTGTTTAATCTACATCAACAAAAATAAATGCAAACATAAAATTCTCATGCAACTACATTTTTGCACCAAAATTACCCTTCCAATTTCTTAAGTTCAATCTTGTAAAAGTTAAACATTTTACTTAACACATCAGTTCCTACAACAATTACCTTTTGGTTTCTTTTTCATTTCAGAAGATGAGACTACTACAAGTAGAAATTAATGCCTAAACTTGTTATATAACAAATACAATCATCGTAATATAACAAATACAATCATCACAAAATCCCGTATGAATTTAGTTCCATACCTTTCGCAATTTAATGGTAAAAATAAATCAACCTATAAACTTACAGATTAACATTTGTCTACATAGCAAGATCTTATAAAAATTAAAAAACATTTATTCCAAGCCACAAGCAATGGACGACCACCAATATGAATGCCTTATAAAATAATGCAAATATCAAACATTATTCTATATACTTATATCCCAATTTGACTTCATACAAGCCTGAAAGAGCGTTTTCCTGATTGTTTTTATTATAACATAGAATGATCTAACAATACTTACTTTTTGCCCGTACCAACGAGGTACGTGTTGGTGCCTTGTAGAGTCATAGGACCCGCGTTGCATCCTAATACGCGTATTATTCTCCCGGTAAGTCTTTCTACAGCAGGAAGAACTGACAACATTCTCAGAAAATTATCAACTATACGAAAAAATTCAATCAAAAAATTATTTTACTGACCTAATGTGATTCTAATCTACGGAACTTCAACTTAAGCTGCCAATAACTTTTCGCAAGTGCCGTGATAGTGTGACATTTTGACCTTCTCGTTTATCCTTCCTATGGAGACCTTATCTTCCGCACGATCGGGAAGTTTAGAAAAGCCTCAAATTTAGTTCACGATTAGTATTGAAATGAACCAACCAAAGTTAATGGGGTAAATAAAATAAGGATAACTAGAGTGTGCTCACTTCTTAAAAATAAGTTGATGGAATATTTGTGGATGGTTATAGCTAAATGTAAACTTTGAAATCGTCAAAAATGTCCAAAAGAATTAATATTAAGAACGTCTAACGATCTTGAATCAGTATTAAACAACGTTTGCACTAAATTTCGTAACGAAATCAACTCAAATAACTGTTTTAACAATTTATATTTTTAACTTTTGAAATATTTCAACACCAAAAATTATACAGGAATTAAATATACAATAAATTTTATTTAGACAAAAAAAAAACAATATGTGCTAGGGTAATTTTCAATATTCAGTTATTTGGTTGGCTGTTTTTTCTGAGCGCAATTTTGTCACAGAACAAAACTCCAAGCATTTCAACTTAGTAGTGTTCACCAAATAGGCCTGTCACCCTTATGTTGGAAGGAGAATAATTAAATTTTGGAATCATATGTCTTGAAGACTATCAGACAATACTCTATTACTCAAGATTTAGTCCCTTCAGGGGACATAGGATAGGCCATAGGCAATAGGGTTAGGTTAGTTAGGTTCGTCTAGTCCATGCTATGGGAACTGGAGTCCCAGGGTACAATGTTAGGTTACCTCAGCTATAGATAGGTCTTCGAAACTTCTATCCTTTGTATTCATTTCGCTTCTTCCTTTGCCTTCTTCGCTGATGATGTTTTGCATTTTACTTCTCTTCTTTCTTAACTTGCTGTTCCTATGCGCAGGGAACCTTGTATGGGAACACACTAGTACATAGATTCCACGTTTTCTCAAGTCCATACTTAATGGTCCCTTCTTTTCGGTCTCTTTAGATCGTATTTGGTGTGGCTAGGGAGCTCTAAAGTAACTAATAATCATAATAATAGTAATAATAACACTTCGGGTGCGTTTAAGGATAATATGAGAAATCATTTGGGAATATTTAATTAATGTTTATTCAGTTGGAACTACAACGCACCTGTGGTGCAAACGGTTGATCTAGTAACAATAACGTTTAAATAACATTTTCATGTTAAATTATCACTAGCCCTTCTAAACACACATTCTATTTCCAAATGGAAATCTTAGAATGTGAAGAGAGCTCAGGGAGTGAATCAAAATAAATAAAAGCCGATTCAGTTAGGCCCTAAAAAATTAATATGGAACAAGATTTGAGTGAGCGTTAACTGAACGTACGGAAAAATATAAAATACACATTCAAAAGAGTAGCTTGCATTCTACACAAAACCAATTCATCTATCAATTCTTCACAAAATCAGCGATCAACAGTAAAATGAAATTGGGATATGTAGGGCATGCTTTTAAGTAAATTCTAATTTTCCAGACGAGGAGTTTATGTATCAAGTAATATTTTATCCCCTTTACACAAGCCTGTAAAGAATGCATTAAAATCAATTGGGTACTCATGATTATTAGGTAAAGTAATGAAAAATAAAACTAGAGTAGTTATGAAACCCACCCTCACCCAGTGTCTATAGAAAACAGCGCCTACAACTGCTACAAAATGTCTCCACAGTAACAGTCAAATGTAATGTAACTCTTCAAATATTCTATACACATTGCATTACATATTTCACGAGACACGTAATACTTTCAACCACGGCATTATGATGTGTACATTATGAATTTCTAAATGTTCTAGGTACGCATACAAAACTTATAATAAGGAATATACATCTTCGGTTTTTGTTCACCATGCTTGTTAGTAGAAAACAGCGTTCTAAGCCAAAATTAAATAATAGATAGAGTTACACACGCAAAATACGGAAAGAAAGACATTAGAATGCCAAATAGCTCTCCTTGAATAGGCTTTCAACGAGCTCATTGAATGAAGTTTCAACATTTATTGAAACCGAGCAATTCAGGTATTAAAATTTCCGCACAGAGTAATTTCTCATCCGCTCAGCGGAATAAGCACATACACATAGTAATAATAATTCCATTACACGTATACTTATAAAACCAACTGAGGTAGGAAATAGTTTTCATAACTGGAATAGCTATTTTCACTTCACCTTTACACGCCATCGCGGGATAAATAGGCAATCTATGTTAGTTAAAATCCAAGTTGTTCATTAGATTTAAGCTTAACCGATGTCCGCTACAAGGGCAGCCAAAAATGTTAGAACATTAGCTTATGTTTTTAATTCATTTCCAAAGACAGGGATTTCCTTAAATGTGCTTGGGCATCCCGTGGGGTACTGCACATGATGTCACACAAGGCTCAGGTCGAGCCTGAAAGATGATTGCAGTCACTTTGGTTATCCAGAATACAACGTTGTTGTAAAGATTGATGATGTCGTTGATGTTGATGAAAGATTGTCGTCATTCAACGAGTGACATTTGAACCTATATCGCAAAAGACTCATTGATGATGTCGTTGATGTTGATGAAAGATTGTCGTCACTCAATGAGAGACATTTGAACCTATATCGCAAAAGACACAACCTTTTACAGCAGCAAAAAATCGGAATAAATGGCATGAGTAAACATTCTATGGAAGCAAATGCGATGCAAAGTAATTTTTCGATACAAATTGAACATCCAAGCCTTTATACTAGTTCGTCGGCTTTGCTCGGCATGAACGCGACTGCGCCGATTCCGTTTCCCGGGTTCGAAAGAGATATTCCCCAGAGAAAAGTTAAGCATCTGTCTCCCATGGCCACAAAAATTGATCGCAACTAAACTGAAACATTACAACAATCAGAGACATTGTAAAATATATAGGGGTACGAATATATTTCCAATGGTCCTCGAAGATAGTTCACTAAAGGTGACACGCAGAAGAAAAATTCTTGGCAAACACGAATGGAGAGAGGCGTCTGACGAAAAGCAGGAATAATAATATTCGTTAGACCAGCGAGAGAAAAGCTCATGCTACAAATAAGAAAGCCATTAGACAAAAAAAGGAGTATTTGGCAAAAAAGTGACATGATTTTCAATGGGAAGTTATTTAACAGAAAAAGCCTCATTGCTAGTGGTAGTAATTTGGATTGCAGAGCTTTAGTGACTCAGACTATGTAACGCCGGTAAAGAAAGGTCCATTTACTACGGACTCTAGAGAACCAGGAACCTACGAACAATGTGTGTTCGCACATATATTCCTCTGCACGTATCACTTAAGTGGCGGATTTACACAGAAGGGATTACGAAGAACGTGTGACCAAAGTGGACACGAAAAATGGAAGTCCCGAAGGCCAATCTATAGCTGAGGTAACTTAACAGTTCCCATGAGGTCGCCAGTCCCCATAGCACAGGACAAACAAACTAACCCTATTGCCTATCTTATACCCTCTGAGAGGATGGCTCATGGGACACTGCAGGGAAATAAGGAACAAAGAAAGTCCTCTGACATTGAAAGGACCGCAATAAAAAATACTGTGCACTAATGTCGTCTGAAAAAAATTATTGATCGTCAGGCAGGTGTCAGGTTGTTAATATTTAGTTGCTACATTCAGAAGAGATACGACGGGATATGAAGTCGTGAGGCAAAAAACTTCAAGCGTTCCGGCAATGAAATTAAAGTCATCGGGTAAGAAAGACATACTCGTCGGACACGAAAGTTTTTGTCGTCACGCATAGAAAGTAAAAAATAAAAAAAGACGTAGAAATCATCAAGTTTCACAGAAAAAAGAGTAGAGTCACTAGAAAAAATGAGCTTGGTAAAAGTAGGCGTAGCGTCAAACATCGAGCCCGGAACCCTCGAAAAATTGTCTTTAAGAATTGTATTTATACGGAAATTTTTGCTTGTACGCTTCACACAATTTTACATAGAATTTGGACCAGATATTTATTACGTGCGAGAGAGGCGGCAGCGTGGTAAACTACGGCAAAAACTGACACAAATTCTCGAAATAATTATCCGTTAAAAACCCGTTAAGCAAGAAATCGGAAACCCTCGCTGACTACCAAAAGGTTTTGGCCCTCCTGGTTCCCAAAGTCGAGATTTCAGTGTTACGGTGTCTTCATTCTGTGCTGCGTCTCCACTCCTTGTTTCTTATTGGCCTCACAAGAAGAACAAGTGCGCACTGCACGAAATACTCAGAGTAAGCACTGGTCAATGCAACCAATGCTCTAACTGATAGTTTGTACCCATCACAACTAGATGGTCCTCTTTTTGATGTGCTGCTATCTTGCAGGATTGGCTCTTGTTACCTGAAAACACAACTGAGGGCATGGAGCTGCATGGACTAGATTTCTAAGCTCCAATAACCACAAAGAAAAAGAAGAAGAAGAAATACTCAGAGCAATAAATGCTTCAGCTGAGATAAGTTCAGCTCGAGTGAATGAACGTTTGCGTGGATGAATCTTCATCCTCCAAGGCCAACATGTGCCATGAATTTCATCCTTCAAGACCAACATGTGCCGTGAATTTCATCCTTCAAGGCCAACATGTGCCGTGAATTTCATCTTCCAAGGCCAACATGTGCCGTGAATTTCATCCTTTAAGGCCAATTTGTGCCGTGAATTTCGAGTTGAATGTTTAACAGGAAATACAGTCAATTTCAATTATGCTTTGATTTACTCTCACATTCCTTTCATTTTATGTAATTTCAAGCAATAGCTAGGTAAAATTCACCGCGTAATTGAAATAAAATTGTCACATGATATAAAGAGTTGCAACAAGCGCATTTCATTACTAGATCCAAGAGGGTAGAGGTTGGGAAAGATTTAGAGAACGCACGAAATTATTTTCTGTACAAAGTATTGTGAAAAATGAAATAGCCCTCAAAAGAAATTCTTTCAACATCGTCTTTTCATGTATAGATTGTCATAGTGGGCTCCATGGTCTAGTGGTGAGCGTGATGGCCTCGCAGCATAAAGGACTAGGGTTCGAGCCTCGGCTGAATGGGGCTTTTCACGCGACTGCGGAGTACTTCCCTTGGAAAAGGAAGTTTAAACCACACCTTCCTCACACCCCCCACCACACCAATAGTTGTAAGGCATTTAAAACCCAACGGTAAAACGTGTTGGAATGAATAAAAGTTCTACTTCTACATACCCACACGTACATCAGCGACCAAAATATGACATAGTTAAAAAATGACATATTTTTAAAAACTTATTCTTTAATTTGAGTAGCGTAGAATTCTCCAGCAAAACATCTGACATACACTAATTTTTAAAACTGCTAATTAGCAATTAGTAGAGCAAATTAGAAGCTAGTAATGCTAATCAGGAGTCAGTTGTTCGAATTAGGAGCAAATAACGCTAACTAGGAGTCAGTAACGCGGAATTTGAAGTCAATGACTCGAATTAGGAGTCAAAGAAGCTAATAAAGAATCATTTACGCAAATTTGAAATCTATAATGCGAATTAAAAGAGAGCGAGTCAGGAGTCCATGGTGCTGATTAGGATTCAATAATAAGGTTCAAGAGTCAGAAACCCGAACTAAGAGCCAGTATCTCGAATTAGGAAACCTAGCATCGTAGTATAAGTAGAACTAACATCCGCAACTGGTGACGTCACACAGTTTGGGACGGCATGCGCACCGAGCGTTCCTATCTTTCAATCTCTATTTCCCCACGTATTTCAACGAAACTTTTGCAGCCTTCTCGCAAGCCTCGAAATCTAATCTTGCACCTTCAAGAACGAAGAAGAACAAAAGGAAAAAATCCATTGATTCGTCTTAGCAAGAGATGAATAAACGCAAAATTTGACCAACGAAGGACATTGTTCGTTTCAGTATGGGGATATTTCCTGTACCTCTCGCACCTCTTACAATGCCACCTCGGACCCCCATGCGAACACACCCCGCAACTCAACTTGAGATGAGTGGCTCAGCGATTCTATCTTCGTTCAACCTCAATTTTTTTTCTGAATTGGGAAGCTTTTAAGATTTAAATGTTATTAATGGCAGACATCGCCCGTCAGATTTAGTTAGGAACAACTTCACTAGTTTTTCAAGTTTGGCAAATGAGTCATTCTTGGCACGGTCTACAGTGCCTGGTGTTCCTAGCAGGTTGCGACGGGGGAAAACCGGCAAGTACGCGTTTCAAGGCGAGCTTTGAATTTCAGTGTCAACAACCACCACCAAGCAATGGGTACATAACTACGTATCTAATACCAATTAAAATTCAAACTCAACAATCGACCAGATAAATTCAACAAACAAAGCCAACAATCAGATGATATCTGTATAAACTTCTAACCTATATAATAAAAAAAGGTAATATTTCTACGCATTTGGCATAAGTTTTGTTGCTCCACCGGTGAGGTAAAGCAACACAAGTAACGTCTCTTCTTCACTCCGGTACACTAGTTCACCTAGCGTCTCTTCTTCACTTCGTTCCACTAGTTCACCTAACGTCACTTTTTCACTCCGTTACACTAGTTCAACTAAAGTCACTTCTTCACACCGTTACACCAGTTCAACTAACGTAAATTTGAGTGCTGTGTTCACTTCAGACAGCCCGGTCATGTTCACAATATTCACACATGACGTCAGATCGCCATGTTGGCAGTGTTCACACATGACATCAGACCGCCATGTTGGCAGTGTTCACACATGACGTCAGATCGCCATGCTGGCAGTGTTCACACATGACGTCAGACCGCCATGTTCGCAGTGTTCACACATGACGTCAGACCGCCATGTTCGCAGTGTTCATACATGACTTTGAGACCGCCATGATAACAATGTTCACCTCAGACCCCCCTGTTCACACACAGGAGGCCATCGTCTCATTAAGCGAAGGTGACCTAGAATCATCACTGTACGGATCGCGTACCATTGATCAGAGCGACGGATTTCCGCAGTAAAACAATTAGCTGTCCGTGTTCCCAGCTCAGGAGGCGACCTCCGGAACAGGCTCGAAGAATAAGGTGATTCCGAAGTTTTCCTTGAAAACGTTCCATGTTTTGCTTTTGTGCGGATTGTCGAGCTCGTGCCGGGAGAGCTTCAGCCTGCGGGGGAATGGGGCTTAGGCATTCAACTTTTCAAGTCCTGAACACATCACAATGACGAAGACTTTACTTGGAAAATAAAAGCAAATGCATATGCACACAGCATACGTGAAGAGATGTTCTTATCTATAGACAATTTATAGATAGAAAGAAATAAGGAAAAAAAAGAAACAATAGAAATGAATACAGAAAAATCGTTTATTCCAAAATCAGTCACATACTAAGCGCATACTGAGCATTGATATAGAGAGCATACTGGGCCAACAATACAGAGAGCATACTGGGCCACTGGGCCAACAATACAGAGAGCATACTGGGCCAACAATATAGAGAGCATACTGGGCCACTGGCATGTTCATAGTGATGTATCTCGATAGTCCCCTGACTCAGGAAATGTCCGTAGTATTTTAACATACGAGAAATATGGAATAGCCTTAAAAATATTAAAGTAATAACCAATATTTTTATATATAATGAGTAACAAATAAACTGAATGCAATTTTGAAAGTTCTATCGCAAAAGAGTATGCATAATTAATAATAATATTCTATTTTAACAGAACACGGTTTGTTCACTAACCTACGCTCCATATTTTACACTAGTCAAAGATTTCACTCGCTGTTATAAACTGGAGATTTTCCGTAGATCTGGTGACTGCAATCACCTCAATTCGATCATCAAAATTAAAATAATTGTACTGGATCAGTTGGTCTTACTTCATTCAGTAACCGACGTCGTCTTGGGTTCAAATTGTTAAAATAACTCCAATATTCAAATTTTATGAGGAGTCAACCGTAGAATATTACTCGCTTTTCTCATGAAGCCAGACTTGATCTCTGATCTTATATTTTAGCTGACGCTCAATAAAGTGAAAATTATTCTCAAATTATTTTTACCTTCAGTAGAGCAGCGGGAATTAATCTTAAAATTCTACTCATGTTCAACGCCGCGAGAATTAAGTTTAAAATTTACATGCCAAATAAAGGAGAAATTGATTTGAAAATCTCACTTGTTTTCCTCAATGCTATTGAAATCAATTTTTAATCTCACTTGCTAACCTCAATGCAGCCACAATTAATCCCTCAATCTCACTAATTGTTTTCAATGAAGCTGAAATTGATCTCTAACTCTCACTTGTTATCTTTATTAAAGTTAGAATTAATCTCTTAATCTTACTTCTTATCCTCAATGAAGTTGGAATTAATCTCTAACTCTCACTTGTTATCCTTAATAGAGTACGAATTTATCTCTAACTTTCACTTGTTATCCTTAAGAGAGTACGCATTAATTTCTAACTCTCACTTGTTATCCTTAATAGAGTACGCATTAATCTCTAACTCTCACTTGTTATCCTTAATAGAGTACGAATTAATCTCTAACTCTCACTTGTTATCCTTAATAGAGTACGAATTAATCTCTAACTCTCACTTGTTATCCTCAATGAAGCCCGAGTGGAACCAAAAGAAGAATGGGCAGTGGTCATAGCCCTTCGGCACGTGTCTCTGCAGGAACACACGCAAATTACCGTACTGTAATAAATTAATAACCAATATACTTATAATAAATTAATAACCAATGTACTGTATAGTGATACCCAGTTGGGGTTGCCTGCTTGGTCAGTCTCTCTCCGTCTCCCTTATCAGTATTTCAGAGGCGAATGTTGCTGCAATC
>VOMN01009691.1:0-49641 GCA_014899125.1 Orchestia grillus
CATTTTACCCCATATTGCTGCACATTCTGGCTTCATTTTATCCCATATTGCTGCACATTCTGGCTTCATTTTACCCCATATTTCTGCACATTCTGGCTTCATTTTACCCCATATCGCTGTGCACTCTACTTCATCACCATTAAGATGCTAGCTCATTATCTTGATGTTGTTTCTTGACAACGTAATCAGAATTGTGAATAACTTACTGCCGAAGAAGGGCGGAACCTAACACGTTGGAAATTCCTTCTGCACGTAAAAACGCCTTATTACACAAAGCAGCTGACCTGATTAAGGCAAAATAGATTTATACAATCTTTAGAATTTTAAATACCGGGTTTATCATTTCGTTTTCGTGGGCTGAACGTTTTAACAAATCCGGATGGAATTTTGATAGTTTGGTAGACTTCACACAACATAAATATGGGCTTATACTTCGAGCGCACCTCCACTGGTGTTGGTATCCATGGTTCAGTGTTGGTTGAGGGACCCAATGCCCGTAACTCGCAGATATTTGTATGCTTATTTTACTGTTCGTACGTCGACGAGGAGTGAGATGATAATAAATCCTTGCTGGTAAGTCTAACTGTGTGATATTAATTATTGATCACTGATTGAGTTGAAGCGTTGTAAAAATCAAGCTTTCTGTAAGTACTCCTCTTTCAATCGAGTTTTAGAATTTTGGGCAAAGCTTAATTTCACCTTCGCCTGATATGACACGATGTTGAACATCACCACCGAGGAACATCAGCGCCGTCGTATCCTTTCAAACGAACTCCCTTTACTGGCATGCAAAGACGCGCCAGCCTGAGCTGGTAGTTACACAGTACACAGGCTGGGACTTAATAGGATTTATTCGTAAGATCTTGTTCTATCTACGTACTCGTATGTCTGACTCACAGATATTTGGAATAATGAGTCAGATTGACTTCTGCAGCCAATAGCATCTTCATCCGTAGAGTTATAGCCTATTTTTAAAATAAAAAAAAATCAATGAATCATTTTAACAAATTAGTTTACCTGCGCAGATTTGTTCTAAGAGTTGTCGACGTCAACTGCTCCCAATCTCTTGAATTTTTGACGTTTGCTGCAGCCAAACTGAATGCTCCTCCTGCATTGTGCTTTGGGCAAAAATTTGAGGTTTTAAGCGCACATTTTCTTTGTGTTTGCTGGGCTGAATGTGCGTTAATCTTTCCTTCTTGAATTATCAACCTTGTGACTCGCATTTAGTAATTGTAATTTTACTATCAAGAAAAACTATCAGCAGTGCGAATGAAATATTGATAATAAAACTTAGTTCCCACTGCAGAGGTGTTTCCGGGGCCTTTTCGACGCAAACAATGACATAGTTTATTCATGGCTCTCAGAGCTGCGCCACCAATTTTCACTCACTTCTATCGCCATGGATTTTACCGAGCTGCACCATTAATGTTGCTCTAACAACCAGGAGGAGTTTACATTTCCGGGGTGCAAAGCACGCGGTCTCGGGTTATACTGAATAATTCATAGAGCGCATTCCTGTGTCGATGACCCTCAACTCGCTCGCGCATGGAGAATTTGCCAGAAATTGCACGTGAGTTCGTTTAGCAACCGAGATGGCCCACGTAGCCGTGGTGATGCCGAGCATGCACCTCGTGTTGTGTATTTATCACATAAAAACACAGCTGTCTCAGTCTCACGGGAACTTTGCTTGCAAGCATTTGATGTTAACAATGAACTATGTCCGTACACAGAGGGATTCACTCTTTAAGAATTTTCTCGAGTGGACCCAAATTCTACGATTATCTTCGTAACGAGGAGCTGATTTCGTCTCGTTTTACACTAGACGCCAGGAAACGCATCTTGCAAACCAGTTTAGCATCGCGGGACTTTGTATTTTGCACGTGAGGGCGTCGCCTGGGCTCCAGACTAATGAGGAAGCCATCTGAGTGCAGCGTGCTTGAAAGCCTGCTTCGTGCATCGCACTCTGAGCTCTTGCGAGCCGCCCCTGATTTGTTCCTTCGAACACTTCCGCGCAGAAACAGCGTTCTGCTTGGGCCGAGTAATGGGCCTTCTTCGGACCGTGAATTTCTCTTTGGATTTTGAAGCGACACTTACAGTGAAATCCACTTTAAAAAGATGAACCCTTGTGTTTTAGATATATTTCTATTTTTTTGTCGACTAATACTGGAGTTTGAAGTCTTACGTGTTCTGTCATATTTGAATTCATGAACACTCAATATAAGTATTATGGACTCGCATTGCTATAGCTCTGTAATTTAGTCGAATTTTCGTCACAGGTGAACGGAATGCAGAATTTAGCTGGTGCTTGTTTGCAGCCTACTATCTCCAATGAATACGTTCTATGCAAGGTCAAGTAGAAGTTATGGTAGCTCAAAAAATAAACTGACTGTTAAATGATAGGAATTTACAGTTGTGCTCTACTGGTATTACAAGGCTCTCATTCGGAATTCATTCCCTCGATTAGTAAAACAGAAAAATATTCAACTCTTACGAAGGGATGTATTTCAACTACTATGTCAAACAGCATATATTTTTTAGTTCTTTCAAACAGAACAGATATTTCTTTCGGGAGAGAATGTTTTACAGCCGACTTAACAAATACAAAAACAAACATCGGATCATGCATTCAGGAACAAACAATGAAGGTAGCTTGAATCGCTGCTATGATGAACTACCAGTTTTGTCACTGTTTTCTTTCATTCAAAGATTGTGACGCACAAATATTGTAAACTTTGCTTGGATAGCAATGGTGCATCCCGAACAGGCAACCATTTTGACGATGGCTAGCACCACTTAGCTGTATCGTCGACGTTTATGGAGAACGAAAAAGCGATGTTGTCGGAGGTTCGACCGAGAGTGAGACTGCTAGAAGATGATGTTAGCATCAAGGAGCATATGCTGAGAGTCGCCTTTATAGTGCAGAAAAGTATCCAAATATCAACGTTGGGAATATAGCGTCCCATGACTTATTTGCTTTTCCAAAGGAGCTGTTTGCTCATGGGAATGACTCGGGGCAAACGTCAGAGGCGTGCGATGAGGGCTCAAACAAGCAGTTCAGTGGGTCCTTTAGTGGCACTCACGACTGCAATAAGCGCTGCACGCATAGGCTATGAGTATCGAAAGGCTTTTCCAAACGTTAAAAACACTCGCCCATATTTGGATGCATTGGGAATATTCAGAAAATTGTCGGTTTCCTTGACTTGGATATTTAGAAACTACAAAACTGCAAGTATGTAAAGCTATTTTACGTCTGCCGCCGAGCAGCGTTTGAACAAGAGTACATTACTTGGACGTACAAGCTANAAAATTGTCGGTTTCCTTGTCTTGGATATTTAGAAACTGCAATACTGCCAGTATGTAAAGCTATTCTACGTCTGCTGGTTAGCAGCGTTTGAACAAGAGTACATTACTTGGACGTACATGCTACGTCACTGGCTCCTCCACCAAATTGATGACAGAAGGGCACTTCTGATCGTTCTCTGTGAGCCAGTGTTATAAACGTGATTACATATATAATTCGTCTTCTCAATTAGGCCAGTATCAGGCTGTTTAACCCGTTAACGGTCACTGCCCAGGTGGCCGGCGGTGTATTCACACGCACTGTGTAGTTGACAGTGACCGTGTGAATGCAAGTACCACGGCACCCACAAATGTTGACAATGACCGTTGACAGGTTGAGATCGCATTTTGGTGTAATCCAGGTGCATGCGCCTCCATCACCTCTTTATGAGGGAAGGCATTGGGAAGAAAGGCTCTAACTCGCAGACTTCACACACTCTGCATAGAGGAGGTTGCCCGCGCTGCACTCGGTATGGTGCAATCTGCGGTGGCAAATATTTGGTGCCCACACGCGCCTGTTTACCGGTGCCTCACTGTAGCGCTGCCTTCAGAACAGGGGAGGCGGCGTGGGAGGGGCTGTGGTGGGTGTTGAATGAAACGTCTTGTTTGTTTTTGAGTGGCTTCGTGGCGTAAGTGGAAGTGTGCTTGTCTCCTAGTCAGGAGGTTCTGGATTCGATACCCCGAGCGGAGTATTTCCCTTAAGAAAAGACGATTACACATATGTATGAAAAGGCAGCACACCAGTGTAGCCTCTGACATAAAAGAAAGAAAGAAAAATTGTTTATTCCGGTCTCATTCACACACAAAGCATGATACGTCGGGTTTTCAATCAGTAAAATTCAGAGCGCAGGGACTTTTTTAATGTATCAAAGGTATGACGTCACATTATGAGTTGATACATCAAGGTTAGGGTTGAATAACTTGGATTATTGAGTACGCTACTCTTTCGTAGTACAATGGAATATGAAAGTAATTTTCATTTCTGTAAGACTTATACTTACTTTAAAACGACAATCCGACATGTTAAATTTCATTGTATATTTTTTCCGTTCGATGCTCGCTTATTAGTAAATAATTTGTTTTTTGGCGGTGATTAGTGCATTTACATTTGCCACAGCCCAGCAGGGCTGGTATTGTAGCTGTTCATTTCCAGATCAGCGCTGCTCTAGACTTCACATCAAACCGTCAGCTCTAATCTGCCATAAACGCATGAAAAAGGTAGCTTACTTTAGGCTGAGAATCGTTTTTTCAATTTTCGTACGTTAAGTGCAGACTTGAATGAAAGCTGGGCTGATCTGACCTACGTTCCTTTGAATTAGATTCTTGCTATTCCTCAAAAACTAGGTTGCAAATGTTCTGCTACAACTTTAGCTCGCAAGTTTCGCAATAAGCAGCCGTGCGGTAGCTCTCGTTTTCATCAACTCCCGTTTCATGCCACACGATGAAATCGTTCTCACGAACTGAACGTATTATTGTCGATGCTATAATATCATTTTCTTATCGGAAATCATTAGCGCATAAATTTCTGGTCTAGCTGAGGGGAAGACCGGAATCGAAATGATGTGGTTTATGTGCCGGCCGCCAGCGAATTAGTTTAGGATTCCTGGTCCAAATGTGGAAAAATAATTTTTTTTCGCTACCGCATTTCGCTTTCTGAGGGAATGATCTAAGTTTCACCTTTCGTTTTTTCCTAGACGTTATGAACACTATTGAGTCATATAGTCAATTCAAGTTGATAAGACTGAATATCTTTGTCTCCTTCTTTGCATGGGTAGACTGTAGAACTCCGAGTCCGGAGAGCACGCAAGAGTAGTGAGGGGACATTCATGTTGTGTAACGAGAACTTACTATTATTTATATATGATTCTGGATATTTTCAGGTTCATTTATATTACTGACTAAATTATGAGCTTACTCTGTTGAAAACTCCGTTGAACTTGCTCTATTATGAGAGTTGAAAATCAGGTTACGATCTACGCGGTTACGACTTACGTTCTAAGATCATAACGTTCGTTATCTGACATGTGCGTAACTTGATGACGCTATTATCAGGTTACGACCTACGCGGAGATAGTGGCGCTACTAAGCGACAAAACGCGTCTGTGTAGTTTTTCTAAATAATAATTGCCACCAGCGTAAGTGTTGAATAAAGTACGCGTTTGTACTCTAATGAACACTGAGTATATATAAAACTAATGAAAAAATTGAGAAACTGAAAAAGCTATTAAAAGTAGAGCAACGCTTGCTGTTCAAGTTTCAGTTGCCTATGCCAAAGAAAATTAAAGCCTTCGAACGATAAAACGATTAAATTTCGTATTCTATTTTGGTGTTCGTAAAGAGTTGCGATTCTCTTTTAACTCAAAAATGTTGCCATTACTGTAGCATAGGGAAAATTTTGAACTGTAAGACTGAGTCATTTCTGCAGTTTTTAAGGAGTTAAGACTGACGTGCGCTGTTGGCTCTTATTCTTCCACTCAGTTCAATCGATGTCATGGCTTGCGGTCGTCGAGCTTCCTGAAACTTTTCAGGCTCTGCCAAATAAGTCCAAGTTGAGGCTTGGAGCACCATTACAGCCCAATTACAGACAACGCAAGGAAATAAGTGATCCTGGCTTTAATTATGCGCCTTGCATCGTGCGTTTTATGCCAGGAAGGAATTTGAGCATGTACGTCAGACTCGTTATCTGCATCGATTGGTGACGCACATGCAGGTTCAGCAGAGGTCAGGTGTCGGGAAGATATCGTTCAGTACAGAATTTATGCCACCGCCTGCCCGACTCGTAATCATGAGACTTTTACGACTCCTAGGACGATGTTTAGTCAGCAGTATTGCGGGCATTATAGATCCTGTCCCAGAATTGCCCTGCTATCATCTACGTTCAAGCTAATATCCATAATTGTGAAAAATTTACCTACGAGTAGAATGAGCTCATTATTTCTTACTCTATTGTTGAACATTCGGAGTGTTCTGTTACGTGAACACTAGATATCTGTAGTTTAGTTTTTACTCAATAATTACAATTTAGTTTGTCTAATTCGAATATTACCAATTCACTTGATTTAATTGTGGAGCAAATCTATAAAATGAATATTATCTGAAAGATGTTAGTTGTAATGTAAAATAGCGATTGGCCTCGAGTGGAGAAGAACAAAGGAAGGAGAGCTCGCTGTCACAGGTGCTAGGGAGCCACTATGCATGGTGCTAGTGTAAAAAACTTAGGACGCTAACAGTTACAGGGATCCTTTTGTCAGCGAAGTATGCCAGAGCGAGACTGTTCCTGGCCACAAAGACGAGTTCCCCGCTGGCCTGCTCATTCAGGAGCCGTCATCGTATCTTGGGGCCTTTGTACGGCCGCATCGACGGAGCTTCTTGTGGGAATTCGTTTGAACATTCGGTCGTTTCCTGAAAAATTCGTCTCGGCTCTGACAGTAAAATGTTACCAGTTACTGATGGCGTCAAGGCTGACTGAGAGGTGCAATGAGCTGTCCTGGAACGGTCAGTTAATGGAGTCATGGCTCACTGAGAGGCACAAACAGCTGTCCTGAAATTGTCAGTTCTAATTCCGCTGCAATTGCAGGGGTTGCCTTGGCAACCGACGGAAATGATAATGGCCGTCGAGCTGTTCATCCGAGAAGCATTGATGCTGTTGTGTGGGTCGACAACAAATCGTCGCACTATATCTCACAGTGAGCATCACTGGCTGGTGTGCTTTGTAGGTTTTGAGATAAATTTGAGTTTTACACATTTTGAAATTAATGTGGAATTTTTCGTCGACCTCACACAGACACGCATATAACGATTTGGTTACAGGGGAGAATTTGCGAAAGCACTTTTAACCTACAGATCGAAAATTCATAGAGAGCGAGAGGAACATGAGATATTTCATACTTTAAAAGTAATGATAGATTGTAAATGAGGCTGAAACACTATAATGGAAAAAGAACTTACTATTTCACATGTTGAAGATATAACTTGATAATTTTAATGTTCTATATTTCCTCAATCAAGTAATACGCTTGTTCACTACCAATCCTGGCCCACGAAAAAATCCGTTCAGTTAGGATGTTCCCGATAATTACATACTATTTATTTGAATAAGATTAGATTGCATTTTTGGAAGCAAGCTCTCACAAGATCTCGATATATTAAAAATACTTATATTTTAAGCATCGATTGCAGAAAAGGATTATACTCGTCACATTGAGTTATACTTTGATGCGCGGAGACTGTATTCTTAAAGCAGTTTTTCGTACGATCTTGCAATCGTAAAATTATTTACATGCCAAGATTAGATCTCGTAGGGACGCTGTACTCGTAACATAGCGCTATGTTTTAATGCGCGCAGACTGTATTTGGACGCATGTTTCCGTGCGGTCGTGTGTCGTATCCATGCTTGTAATTCAAGAATAGTAATTCAAGAATAATGTCAGTCAAGAATTTAATTTTGAATGTATATTTCCGTGCAGTCGTGTGTCGTATCTATGCTTGTAATTCAAGAACAGTAATTGAAGAATAATGTCAGTCAAGAATTCAATTTTGAATGTATATTTCTGTGCAGTCGTGTATCGTATCCATGCTTGTAATTGAAGACCAGACCTCACAGGGACGGGCTGTGCGGGTCCCGTAGCTCAAGCAGGAGGTTGAGAAATGCACGCGCGTACGCCCTGAGTTACCGCAAGCAGGCCTGTCACAGTCATTTACAATGTCTATATGTTCTTTTATTCCCATTATATGCATGCACACTTTTATTTATACATGGTTTTGTTCGAGTATTTATTCGTGCTTAGGACTTTTACTGCGCTTTTCATTTCACTGAGAAATCATTTCGAGCCATATTTTCAGTTTAATCGCAAAATTGAGCCCAATGATCCAACTTAATTTGGGTCCCTGCACCTCGAATTTAGAGGTTTTCGTCCGTGCAGTCGTTTACTTATCAGGATACCCCCAAATAAAGCCTCAATTCTTCATTATCAATCATTCGAGTACATGCGCCGTCACCAATGTCAGTGAATTTATTTTTAGCGAATGATGAAATAAGAATAACTTTACCCGTTATAGTTAGCACTGAACAATCCCTTGAATACCTCAGGTTAATTTTTTTCTGTCGAACTGATGTTATTAGACAATTGAAACAACAGTGTCTTGTTGAAGCTAAAACATATCCCGGTTGACACTGTTCTCTTTTGTCAGACTTTATTTCTGCGACGAGGATAACTAGAAACACCTGCCGTGCCTCTTTTTTTCTTCCGACCTCGAATTCATTTTTACGCTTTACGCCATTGTGCAGTTCGCGTCTCATCCCCGCTCACTTTACACACTTTTTGTGTCACCTTGACAGTTTATGATTCCATTAGAACAGTAATGCGACAATTTTGTCTTCCTGATATCTTAGTATTGTTAACCTGAACTGAAATCAGACTCTTTCAGAGTATGTATGTAGTACTTATTCTAACTTCAACGTTAGAATTTAAAATCAGAATTTTTACCGCCTTGATTCTTGAGATTATGTATGTATTGTGGTCGCTAGCCATACATTACTGTACCGTACACAAGCCTTTCGAGTTTCGTGAACCGTGTACGTGCGGCACACAGTTTCTACGAGACTAACGGGAAGTATTAGTCCTGCATACGCAGTGAGATATGGATAGTCAACCTGACTCTCATACGTATAAAAATTATCAAGCTATCATTTCGCCTCGGTCCCCGCCACTTACACATGGCTACTGAAACAAAAAAGTCTAATTTTTAGATGTATGAATCACCAAAATAGATGTTGACTCGAAAAAGTGAAATAACCAGAATGCTAGGCCGCTTTAGGCTCGCCTCATATGTGCATCACTGGATGCTGATGCATAAGCGCATTATATGTACTCGAACCTCGATACTGCATCGTGATGCACTTGCTTGTTGATGCACCGCCTTCAACCACCATTCCACGAAAGAACATAATAAAATAGCTTTATTATTCACACCACTGTAATTGTGAGCAAGATTGAAACTTTCGTGCAGTCGTAGTTCTTGGAACGGACAGTAAATCGTGACTGAAGTCTTTTCTAATTTACTACCAGGAAGCACTGAGGGCGCAGCACCTTTCGTGCTCCGCTGGATATGTGGCTGAGACTAATGAAATATTTTCTCATTTGACTTACCGAGAACTCAGCTAGTTGGGGTCTGAAGCATTCGTGTTTGTACTCCAGACTCTGAGAATTGAATGTTGTGTTCAAATTTTGAAATATTGAGGCTTCACGTCTATTTTTCCTCTCCATAAAAACATTTCACTGCCGCGTAAATGGCTGCACGATCACGATTGTCCGGGAGTTGCATCTTGTCTTTCACTCGAGCGCGTCGTTCTATTTGTGATTGTACGAAGCATAAATCGTGCCGTGGCGACTACCTGCCTTCTGCTTAGGCTTCATAAACTCGAGGAAGAAATGGTCTTTGTCTCATCTATCAAGTTCCGTCGCCAGAAAAAACTGGGAACATTTATTTCAGTTTTTTCGATACAATTTTTCTATTTGTCTCGAATATTTTCGATTATTACTGCTGTGAAAAGATGGACGTGAGCAGCTTTTAAACTGGGGCTATTTTGAATTGTTATTGACCTCATCATACTGTCGGAAGAATGAATTAGAGAGGTAAATTTTTCGTAATTTTTTCACCCAGCGCTCGTCGCAATGCAGCAACTCGTCGTACCCTGACCCCTCAATTCTGCGTGCCGTTTTTCTTTCAGAACCTCTTCACGTTGTGAGGATGTTCCGTAGTAATTAATTAGCACCTGGGAAGAATGTTCGTAGCAGTGCAAAATAGTTAGCACCTCTCAACAATGTTCGAGGCAGTGCACATTTATGAACACCTCTCAATCGAGGCCCCGTACTCGAAGTGAACGCGTGCGTGCGTACCAAGAAGCGCAGCGGTGGCGTGGCTGCCGGGGCTTGCTCCACTTGGCAGACGCCGCCGCCCAGGTCTGCTGCCACAGGCAAGCACGCACCGCTGCGGCGCGGCGAACGGTCTCGCACGTTCAACGTTCAACGCGGGCGATGTAAAATAAAGATCGGGCAAAAATGTATTCGTTTTCTAGTGTGTATGTAATGCAATTTAAATAGATATTTGTTTCATGTTGAAAATGTTTTCGTTTATTTTGCGGTTGATTTGGTTTTTCGTTAAACCAGCTGATGTGTGGTAGCATTTTGCCGCACTCTGTATTCACTCTGTTGTCTGCCCAGTACCCTTCTTCATAATAAAATTATTCTGGAGCTGCTCGGTTTCCTTTCGTGGAGTTAAGTTCCGTGCAGCATGTGTAATAATTCTTTACTTAATGGGAAATTTGCGTTGCAATTTATGGTTGTCAATAGTCGAGAGACTTGCACTCTCGGCATCATACAGTAATTTGCCTGTGATTAATCCGTGGAGGTTGTTCAGACGAGTGAAAATCAGCTGTTCTTGTCGTCATGACATTGGTTGTCAGGTGTTAGTGCTTTGCACTGTGATATCCGTATTTTAAGTCACTGCACACATGAATGACTACAGCTTTATAAAAGTAATTTATTTTTTATAAGCATGTTGAGGTATGAGGAAAAGGATATGTGTCAGTATATTTTAAAATTGGTAATTTGTAAAAGTTATAAGCCAACTGCGCAGTGAGTGCAATATCTGAAAGTAATTCTTCTATAATTCAGGAAGCTTATCAGCTTTTTTGGGGCTCAAATTAAAGTAAATAGTCCTTACACACGGTTTGACTTACACAAAAAATCGACAGAAATTTTGATAGATATCTTAAAATTCAAATTGGTAAAATTAATGTTAATATCTGCAGGAACTTCATTCCTGTGAAAATTTGAATTCAAACCTAGAAATGTTTTACGTAAAGACGGCGACGATGAGAAATGAATCGAGTCCCATTGATCTCCTCGAAAGCTCAGTATTTCAAGATTGAAGAGAGGCGTTCAAGGGAAGAACTACTCGTGAAAGAAGCTCTTTGCCAAGATTCCATTGTTTGTTTCCTCACGCGAAATCGAAGTTGAAGGTTCCTCCATCGCTCCATTTCATGAATCGCTCTCCATCTAGTTAAGTAAATATGATGCATAATCCGCTATTTTGCGAAGCCTATCGATTACTATCAGTCTTTGGGTATCTTTTAGCTGTGATAATGTATTGCATACATCTTGAGATGCGTGATGTCAGGCAAACGCGCTGTAGAGACTGTTTTATGAAGACATGTTGTCCAAAGATAATTTTAGAGACTTTCATATGAACATGTGACGTCGTGATGTGCGGAAGTGCCAAAATGCAGACACAACATAAAAGTGTGACAAGTAGAAAAGCACAGATATGTGCTTTCTGTCATATTCTACAGATGTCATGATACTGTCATGATATTCTACAGATCTGTAAAGGCGAAAAACAATGGCGTTATTCATGCATCTGAATACATAAGGGCGACGAGATCTGGTGCCTTATAATCTTGCAGTTTAGCGTGCATCAAAAAAAGGTGATTCTTTTCATTATTCGTGAGAATCTCTCCAAAACGATAGGGTTTCCCTAGAACTGGGAGGGGGGGGCGGAATGTCGCTGCAAAATGAACCGAGTATACTGTAAGAGCATGCGCCTGGTGAGCACATGAGTTTGAGTTTTGTATTTCACGTCACATTTTCCAATTCAAAGTATCTGCTGTTTGGACGATGTCTGTCTTTTAAGCTCTTTATGCTTATGCATCTGAATGCAATTTTGGCAATGCGAAGCAGCAATTAAAATGTTTTTTCATAATATGACGTGCAGAGATAAACGATAAAACGTAGCAACACCTACATTACGAAGTAGACGTGGTACATGTATAGAGAAAGATGAAGTCTAATACGGAAATAAAAGAAATTCACCCAGTTACGTGCCCGAGCATAGCTAAGTAAATCCCGATCACGATGGTGATATACATATATAGTTAACATGTGTAACTCTCGTCCGATAGGAAGTTACGTTATCAATCCACAGACGCTATTTGTTTTTGCCACCAGTTTTTAGGAAGCATGTGAGCTCGTTGAGTGTGTGTGTAGTTCTCTCTTCAAGCTGGTGCTTTGGGACACCACGCAGCAGATGATTGATTCTGAACAGCGGTTCATGTCCGTATAGAACGGTTTGTTAAGCCCTCAGGACAAATACTTATTTCATTATATAAATGATTTTTCACCGTTTGCAGATGGGAATTTAAAAAAAGTTACTTCTCTCGTAATTTTCAAGTGCAACTTTTAATGGTGCAAGACATCAGACGTAGCGGCAGTTTTAAGGCGCTAAAGTGGCCCTCACCGATTGTGAAATATCGCTCGCCTGTCAATTTTTCAGGCCTTCAAAGAATTTCATCGCTTAATGGTCGATTGCACATCTAATCGGAACGACAAGTGATTAAATGAAGATCAACGGTATTAACTAATCTTCAAAAGTACCAGTAATATTTTTCCGGATATTGTGGAACGTCAGAGTTTTTGTTTCCAAATTTTGTTAACGAGAACACAGTTAAGCATCAACTCGCTGGCACGCGTACCATAATCATGCCTCATGCAGAGGTATGGCTATGACGTCAGCGTCGGCTGATGTACAAAGTATATTAGCATCCATCTGATAAAATTTCAAGTCAATAGAAGGGTTACGAAAACATGAAATATCTAAGAACTAAACCCTTCGCTCGTGTCTTTCGCCATATATTCTGGAGTGAAATGATTAATGTTTGCTAATTAGAATATGTGATGTCAGTGACTGTAGCACTGCCGTACGACGAGTTCTGGTCATAATTTAACGTTCATATTGCAGCGACGCAGAACTCTGATTTTATTATACATAAAAGCGAGCACTTCGTCGGGAGAAATCAATGTCATACATAAATTACTCACTGCTTCGCACTTCAAAGTCTCGTTTACTTAGTGATCGTACTAAAATGTTAAGTGAATTTTAGAATGATGAGAGCAGCGATAATTATTAAAAATAACGCTAATGCTTAGGAAATGTGAGTGTCAAATTTTTATGAATGAATACCTTTTTCATCACTGTAATTGTGGTATGTTCTTTGCATTGATTACTGTAAGAGTACTCGTACATTGTTTGAACATTTTGCAACACATGACTGGGAGCAGATTTGTGAGCTGGCATCACCGTGCTAGTTTTTGTGATTACAACGTTTCAGTTCATTAAACAACGAACATATGGAGGCATGGTAAGATTGATACTTGACCCTTAGACACGAAGATGCTAATCGATGATAGAACAATTATTCCAAAGAGATAAACTCCCCCGCTGCCTCACCCCTGAATCCGGGTCGCCCATACTTTGCTGCATCAAGAGCTATACGGGTAGAATAAGAAGGAAAGAGCGACTCGAGCTACTGAAGCATTAAGATAATTGTTTTTTCACCCTAATTTGAAACGTTTTGGTTAGCGGCCATCTTTAGTGATGGACAAAAGTTTTGCTAAAATGTGATGGTGAAATGGAAATTTTTTGCCGTGGGTTACTGAGATTTTTACTTGTCTCTGAAGCTGGCCTATGGCCACGTTTGAACTCATGTTTTACCAAACTTATCTCAATGCTCGAGTAGATTATTTTACTGGTTCCTTCTGGTTAGAATTACTTTGGTTCCTAGACAATTCTCATACGAAAATCCATGTTACTGCTCCTTCATGTTGTTTTGTTCTGAGTTCAGGCTGCTTGAGCGCTCGGACCGAGCAGAACTGCCCTGGAACCCTCACCTCAAGCCGTAGCTGTCGATCACTTCAAAATTCAATAAAAACCAAAAGTCACGTGCTGAATGGCAAGGAGAGTTTTCATCTTTGTTACGTTTGATTTTCTCACGCAACTCATATTCTTGACGAACTTGGGCGGACAACAGAAGTAATTTACATCAATGTTTGAGACCTAATTCGGGTACCAAACTGAAACAACACGGAACTTGTTCGCTTGCACATGGATTCCGGAAGCTGGCAGGCGATGATTAATGTTACGAGTTATTGACGTTAACGTTGATTGCCTAGACGACGACCCGCTGCTCTGTAGCTTGTGCTTGCTCTCGTCATGACGATTGAAGGAACGAATGGCTGATCGATTTCTTGTATTGAACAGTCACTTCTTCAGCAGAGAAATGTTTGTACAGATTTTAAACTTTAATTCGTAACGTGTATGATATTTTGTGAGTTTTTTGATTGACTCTGAGCAATTTTTCTTGTATGCCCTCCACGCACTAGCTCAAAAATCTATAAAATTCGTGATATTTTTAATGCACAATGCGTGCAGATTCGTTTTCTGCCGAAGACTTATGGGTTAACATTGTAATTCTCATATTCTCCGACCCTACAAGCATGAGCTCGATACTTCATGAACAAATCTATGATTGTTGAATTACTTTCCATGAAGTTTATAAATCACACATCGAGAATAAAATGTACACAGATTTACCAGCATCTGTGATGTTCTTGACAATTGCAGGGAAAACTGTTTATATTGGGCACACGCCATTCACGATGGTGTTTTGTTCTAATATTAGGAAAAATAATAATAATGCACACTTTCTTTCTCCTAACAGTACTGGATAGACTCTTTTTACAACTTGAATCACAGTGGAGAGCTTAGAAACACTGCTTATTTCCTTTAATATGCCTTAATAATAAATAAATAAATCTTATTCAGCTCTTGCCCACGTTTTCTTCACTAATGAAACTAAAATACGGGGATAGATTTTTTTTAATTCACTTTTCTCTGATATTTCTGAGCATTTTATGAGTCATTTAACGACTTCAATTTTTTCTTTCTTTTAGTCTAAAACTTTTAGTAACACTGCATGAGAATACTAATTCAGTCTAAATTAGGCCAATACTCGTATGAACCTCGCCGAGATTGAGCGTCTCTATTCAAGCTGATACTTGGAACAGCACCCTGAAGGTGAATGATTCTGAACTGCAGTACATATCCGCATAGTACGGTTTGTAAAGTCTCCAGGACAAATGTTTATTTCATGACATGTATAATTTCCCGCTAGTTGAGGATGGGAAATTTGAAAAAATTACTTTTCTAAGTTCAGCGGCTGTGCTGATTAAAGTCATGATTGATAAAATGAACAAATTTTGCCGGTGTGTAGATTTGCTAACTTTGCAATCAGATCTGGCTCATCTGATTGATTATATTGCCAATTTAGCATTCATAGAGAAGACAATGACAAATTTGCTCACTTTTATCACTTTTTCTGTTGAAAAATAGCCTGCGTTCTGAATTATAGTGAATATTAGAGCTCTATCGTCTTGCTTCTTATTTGGGAAGGCCTAATACTGAACCATAAATGTTCATTTCTCTTTTGAACAATACATAGGTATGTTTCTTCATTTATGTGAACACTCTCGTCAATTCACGAGAAATTGAGGCACTTGTTACTTTGATCCCGTTCATGCTTAGTTTATGAATGCGCTTGAATTGAAATCCACGCCACTTGAATAAATAAACGTTTACTTTTTGTGTAATTGTTTGTTTTTTAAGGGGATTTTGAAGTGTTTATCTGTCCTAAAAAAATTAACTATGGGACTTGAAGACAGATTAAGCATTTAAGTCTGAAATGATTTTCCTATGGTTTATATGAATTTTTTTTCATCAATTGCCTTCGTTCCGCTGAGCTTGTATAGCCAAGCTGTTACGAACATCGAACTGTTTGCTTAGTGATAATGTCATGTACGGAGATTTGAAAATACACATTAAGTTACAAATATTTGCGTTAGCATTATGACCCCTATTTCGGTGTGTGCGGTAGTCAAATTATCGGGGGTGTGATATGCAATGTATGTATATACATAAACATAAAATCAGGGAATGTAAGTTATATTGCTTGACGGCATTGGGTTTGAGCTGAAACTCGAAATAGTTTGCTCGGGTCGTCCCTGCTGCGCATTATATTCTATTCAATTCTTATTGAATCACTGGCTAAAATTTCACAAATCTAAATAAATCTACGGAAAGTGCGCCAAACATTCAAGTATCAAATTTCACACCATAACGTGGGGAATGAAAGTAGAAAATTTGGGTTTCAATTGCCACATGATATGTTACTCATTGATATGAAATGTAACAGTCATCAATTTTACATGACTGGGATAACGGTTCTCGAACACAGGCTCATAATTTGAGATGGGTTATCACTGTTTACAAAAAAATTGTGTCTTAGAGGATACTCCTAGCGGCTTATGCTTAAATGCTTCTGGCTAGGTAAAGATGGACCTTTGAGATTGTTCACTACTGTTAAAATTCTTCTTTTGTCTGAATTTAATTTTTCATTGATTGTAAAAATGATTTACTTCAAATACATTTCCTATGTACTGGAGCTTATGTACATTTCTTGTGTACTCTGTTATAACTGACGACTCTGATCGGGTTTTCAAGTGGACTCAAGATCTATTTCACACGATTGACTTTTGTGTGATTTAAAACTAAGAAGACTGTTGCTTATCGACCGTCAGTTTATGCACTCAGATGCAATCGATGCGTTGATTTTCCTCCCACGGATGAAATGAGCGCCGGTTAACCCCTGTCCAAGTGGGCAAAAATGTTGCACGTGAAAACCGTTTTCACTGTAGACTGAAAATAATAGAGACAAACAAAAAGTTTAATAATATTCGAATTTGCAAATAGAACGAAAGATGCGCTTCGCCATTGTTGCTATTCTTTACTTCCCTTGGCTCAGCAATCATAGCTTGGGACATCCACTATCGGGCTCTGATGCGAAAGCTCGTGACTATGCAATCCTGGTAGAAAAAACTTACATGTCATTGTCAAATATTTAAGAGCTTTGTAATTACTTTGGAACATATAAGTCTTTTGCAGGATTTGCAAACAGTAGTGTTGGTTGATGAATTCTGACTTAATGAAATTAAAATTTTTCACAAAATATGAGTGAATGTTCATCGTGATTTTTTTGCAAAGTTGCTTATTTATGTCTTCATAAAATTAATGTGCTTCTGCAAAAAAAAAAATTCTATTTTTATCCTACAAAACTAGCTTTTATCCGTCACGGGAAGAGTATATTAAAAAATAAAACTGTGTTCTTTGTGGAAACGTTTGTGCTTTGACTCGACTTTGTTGCTTGTGCGCAGGTTGTGCTGGTCTTCTTCCTGAGCATCGCATCTCTTGTCATCTACTTCATCGACGCCTCTAAGTGAGTGGTTAGAGAACACATCTCAGTTAAAGCAGATAAGTGTCGCTGACTTCGTTCTTTGTGCATGCGCCGCGGAAGAACAACTGCTGTTTGTGCCGATGAGCCAAGAATTGTGACACGTCCCAGACTAGACCAATGTTTTTCTCGAGGTAACCTAGACCTTTATCTCTCAACTCGACCAATTCATTAAGTGTTTACGGTATGACACGAAAATTATTTCTTCACCTACAGCGTGGTTGTGAATGCATGGTGTGTGTGAAACACAGTATATTGGTTGAAACATTTTTCAAAATTTTAATGTAAGTTTTAACGAGTTATAAATAATGATATTTATTTCTTTTACGTTAACCTTACCTGAAGTCGTTTAGAAAGTTGATGCATACGTATACCGACGTTTTAAAAAAGGCATTTCAATGAAGAATTCTAGCTATGACCATGTTGTTTCCAACACTCAACATTACTTAACACTTTTTAACTTTATTTAAACTATTTATACCAGCATCTATGTTATGCTAAAATTACCTACTCACCGTAAAAACAAGTCTATCTGCGATTTAATTAGTTCCTTTTTTTATTAAGTTCCCCATCCTCATGTCCTTGATTTTCCTGGGTGATGGTCAATTAAAATAACGATGTACCTTTGACCGTTGAAGAGAAACTTAGTCAAAACAATAAACAAAATATGCAGTCTGGTCGTATTTTGTATTAATCAAAGTATTTACGGTAGTAGATGAGCTTATTTTTAGAGTGAAACCTAATATCTTGGGTCTTTAAATACCAGGCATGAGTATATAGAAGCCAGCAACCCGCTCAAAACGGAGGAAATTTTCGTAGAGCTATAGAGTAATTATATTTCTGATAACATATTTCCTTCCCTCTATCGCGGCGATCAATTCTACTTCTTTCTAATGTTCTTGAGTTTTATCGAAACAGACAATCTATGCCTCTTAGTTTTTCGTATTATTTATGATGAACTTTTTTTCACCATTCGAACTTCGTACACAGCGAGACATCGTTCAAGCCACCAAAGCGCCGGAAAATCTGTATCACTTCTTGAAGTTTCCATTTTTTGTGATTTTTCGCCTGATTCGAATGTTCGAGTGTTGCCATGCTTCAATGGGGTCTTTTACTGTTCAATTGTGTACTTTCTTCCTAATATCAATTCTTCCGTACTAGTTGATTCCCCATTTCCACGATTTCTACACATTTCATGAATTAACATATCCGAAGGAAAATTTATTTATTTAGGCATCAACCTTTTGGTTTGCTCTAATCGTGATGTTATGTAGCCATCGATATCGACGGTTTGAAAATTGATTTTAGATACGCCTTTCTGCGGCATTTTTCCTTGCTACTTATTATTCAAATTTAAATTTTCTCCTCATCTTGCTTGATCTGTTTCACGAGGACACTGCGAATTATGCGTTCTACAGCTACGTAATCCTTTTCCTACTTCCAGTTCTTCTTAAATTTTATGCTGGTCCATTGAGGTTAGAATTTTTATTTTGTGGAACCTTTCGAGTTTATTCCAAAGGTTTAACTACTTTTTTCGACATCGCGAGGCCATAAAACTTGTCGCCTTTCTTCTCGTATGCCATGAACGAGGGAGACTCGCTCAGACATTTTGCTCTAAATTCTTCGTAAAATTTCTTGCTGAGATTTAGCGGTCATAGTCCTTGCCTGTTCTGCAGAGCGTGCTCATGCCCTGAGATGATCAGGGAATGACACTTGATAGAAATGTGCGTGTGGTATAATATTAATCAGCTCATAAATTGTTTCATACGTTCTCTATTAAGAAAGGTGAAATTTTCCCATGTATGCTCAATTCCTACATGTGTGACTTGTTTCAGTAAAAAACACATTCACCTATTTCTAAATGAATAAGAATAGTTTGTTTTAGCTCATTTCCTGTAAACTGAAAATCCGCATTTCAAATGATGCTGAAATATGTCACACATACTGGATTGCAGCATTCATCACGTATATTTTTGTGCGGATTATCCAAACGATCTTCTGACAAAATCGTTTAATGCCTTTATGCTCCTCTTTAATTTGACCACTCTAGACGCATTACCTCTTTGTCGTTGTGCACCGACGTTTCTGTCAAGTGTCCCCTGATCTATTTTCCATTATTTGAATTGATAGAAGCCCTTCATTTGTTTCCACTTTTTCTCAAAAACCACCACGAGTGATTTTGTGTGACTCAGTCAATTTTGCAATCGTTTCTTTGATCTGCTACACTGTGAGAAATAAATCGATGCCTTGGTTTTGGAAAGAAGACATTTATTCTGATATGTTTGTATAACAGGTTTCAAAGTCAAACACAATTTGAAACTCGTATGATATCAAGGTGCAATTATAAATCATCACCTAATATTTTCAGAGTTATAGTCTTCTTTTCACAACCTTCATTCGATTTCCTGTAACGCAAGCTTGGATCTATTGTACCAAAAAAGTGTTAACTCTTCTGCACGAGTTTAAGCTGTAACCGTTTTGGCAGCTGTCATCATGTCCATCCACGGTGACAAGATCGTGAAAAGATTGGAAGGTTAAAGTTGAGTTGTTTTTCCCCTGTCCGAGTTACTGACGACCCTTTCTCTTCTCTCGTTCCAGCATGTAAGTAAGGAGGCACCTAAACTTGAGGTCAGTTCGTCACGCTGCTGTAGCTCGCTCTCTGTTCTCACGACCAATCCCCTGCACTTTCCAAGCAATTCAGTTCTTGGTTCGAAAGAAACTCCTTTGTAATCTTGCGGAAACGCTCGCTTTCCGTCGTTTATTCAAAGTTTTGAATGCTGAAACTTAAAACATAATACTCGAACTTTGTCAACGCACGTCGCTGTTTTTGCTGGGAAATGCAGGGTGTATTGGTGTGTGGCGGCGGAGCCGTAAACTTCCCGAGTGCCCCTTTACTGACTGGCGCCCCGATGCCTGCCCTGGAACTGGCGTGCTCGTGACCGCTGTTCCCTCTGCAGTAACCCGCGCCCCATCGCCACTGTCCACGAGTGTGCAGACTAGCTGGTCCATGAAATGCTCTGGCCTCACCGCCGCTGTCAAGAGCTGTTGTGATGTAATGTTTTCACGTCGTAGGTCCCTGGCCATTCTGGGGTAACATTTGTAGGTAAATGCGACCAACGAAATAAAAGATACGCGTTCCTGTGAGCTTTCAAGAGGTGGAGAAAAAGACGATTTTGAGAATTTTTCTTCAGTCTTTCATCGATTTTGAAGTATCTTGTAACTTTTTTTTGTCGAAATAATGGGTAGAAATGAAAGCGCTTTATACGCAACATTTGTTTTCAGTAGGAACTTTTGCTAAAGTTCCATTCTAATTCAATGATCAAGCTCAGATATTTAACTTATAAAAAATTAGCTTCGTAACAGTCATTTTGCATGCATTCACGCATTGATGAAACTGTAAATCTGGTCCCCACGCACCGCTTTGAGCTTCGTTCACAGAAATAGCGGCCTCGCTAGTAACAAAAGAGTCTCCGTCTCAGAGTGACGTGCAAATTAGAGGCATGCGTGGCGTCTGATTAATTGAGACCTGCGGTGAGACTTGAGCTTTACCCACCCATCCATACCACACGATCACCTGCCTCGCTCGCGTTGTCTGCGAGGAAACACAAGGTATGTTATTATTACTTCAGGTCCTTTCACCCAATTGGTGATATTTTTTCGACATTTCAAACGTACTCCTGTTTGTTTCAATGTTCCTATTAGTCATCAGGACGGTCTTGAATGACACAGTGTGTCAAAATGAGCAAGATGTTGGAATTTATGTACGTGATCTTCAAGCATTTCCAATGCCACAGATATGAATGACACGAGTTAAGCACTTTAAGGTTTGAAATTCATTTCCTTAAGTAAATATTGCACCACGTAATGGTTTGGTTTGAATAATATGTACAATAGTACAGGTTCAGTGTGATGAACTTAGAGTATGAATAGCTTGTGTTCATGTGTGTTAACAATTTTGTTCTCTTAAATGATCCATTGCTTTAGTCTACGACTGCGCAAAACTTAACTGAGATGAGAAAAAACGTGCACTACTTCTTTGCCCTTGTAATGCTGTGAAACAAACCTGAGTGCCGAAATAAAGGCAACTCGAATGTACGTAATGCCGGAGTGACAGCTGTGTCCGTGGCGGTCTGAGGGGCCGCGGGATGTTGTCCGATACGACTGTCATTGCGAGTGTTGTTTGTGCGTCATGATTTGTTCCAGGCATTGTTGAAATCGAAATAAGTAAGCTTTTTATGAGTCTCATGCCATTTGAAGTCGTAGCTAATTTATGTCGAACTTAGTGCCGTTCTTGCATATTATCTTGAACTGATTCTGCTCATATCTTTGAAAAGTTTATGGGTCCTAATATTTGTAGGAATACTAATTTTACTGTAGATATAAAAGTTGAAAAATGTGCTTTAACGCTAGGAATTGCCTCTTGTAGTATCTCTATTGAGAACTACATTGTATGTTAAAGCACCATCAAAGTCTGTGAAGCAGTTCTGCCACACAGGCAGATCGCTTCACCTTGAAGTACTTGGCAAGGCAAACTTTTTTGTGGCTACCGGTAGGTTTTTAAGGCAAACCTCAAGGGGTTGAGGCTTTGTTCTTTGGTGCTTTTACGTCCCGCTGAGGGAGTGTGGGATTTGTGTTGAGTTAGAAGAGCAGCTGAGCTTCATCTCGAGGATACTCCAGAAGAAACATGGAGCAGCTCGCAGAAAGGAGACAGCGAGGTTGCCTCGGCTCCGCAAAAAATAACGGCGCTGGAAGTTATAAATTTATGTTGGTGGAGGGTCTTATGGAATTTCATATTGCGCGATCGTGTTTGGATGGAATTTTTTTTCGAAGGCGTGTTTGTTGGAACCTTGTTTTGAGAGAGATTTAGAAAGGACTCAGGTTGTCTGAAACAGAGAAGACAACGGAGGTAAAACATTGTCTGGAAAGAAAGTTCACGGTAAACCTAATTTTAAGAAAGAAGTGATTCGAGAAAGAGAGATGTAGATCGATCGACCTTATCTTCGACAGCGAGAAATAAATAAATGAAATAGAATTATGTCGAATGCTATTTGAAGAAAGATTTATTTTGCTGTTTCGTACAAAAGCTCTTTATTTCGAGGAAAGAATAGTAGGGATTAAATTTATTTCTGATGGATGCGAAGTTATGAAATGATTTTCGCCAAGAAAATGTATTTAACGCTAATGACGACACTTCGATTATTTGATAAGCCGGGAGATTTAGGATTTTTCAGAATAGAGAAGAAGAATATACAGGATGCGGACGGAATCTGAGGACACCTTACGCACTTTTAGGTAAACAGCACGCATTAAACGATTCTCTTGATTTATCGTCGACATAAACTGACTTCGCCTAAGAACGTATGATTTGTATCCGAGGTCTTGATGAACAACATTATTATTATTTATTGTTCCTTTTAGGCTCGTGGCCAATTCAACTCCACGGTTTCCATTCGACTCCTTCCTAACTTTACAAACGAAAGATCTGGCAACTTTCAAAAATCTTGCAATTTCTAAATTGCTGCGTTTCGTTTTTATAGAAACTATTACAGCGTGTCTTTCAATTTTATTAGTTATAGTACTATCTGCCATGTGATCTTCTGAATTAAAAAATGCCTTAATTGTTATCGGGTTAGTTTAAATTACAAAAGTATAAGTGTCCTCAGATACCTTAAGCTCCCTGTAATCCTAGGAATAGATTCACAGAATGTAAGATTTCAGCATGAGACAAATATTGAAGTCATTCACAGTATTTTTTTGAACTCTATAATTCGTTCGGACCCACATTAGAGCACTACCGATTGTGACTGAAATTCCCTTGGTGAGCTTCAGTTCTTCTTTTCCTCAAAATTCGACACATGGTTGACAACGACCCGTTTATTGCAGTGCAATTAGACATCAAACCTTTTCTGAAGGACCCTAATTTTCGTCCGTAAAGAGACTGGCGTTATTACGTAATTCGTCTTGGCGCGTCCTTGGTCGCCATTCGTACCAAAGGTAACAAAAAGCTCTTTGTCCAATCATGAGGACACTGCAGTGTTTTTGAGCGCTGGTCCGGATGACTGTACACAGCGGAGCGATTTTAGGTAAAGTGAGGCTACGTGGCGGTTGGTCACTGCAAGTCTCAGACGCCTTCGCATGGCTGAAAAACACTGGCATGCTGCCTGCTGCTGCTGCAGCTCTCTTTGTGCTGCTGCTGTTGTATTGTTGCTGATATTCTTGTGCGTGCTGTTATGCTGGCACTGTGTTGTTGTTGCTGCAGGTATTGCTAATACTGTTATGGCAGCAATGTGCTGTCGTGGCTGCAGCTGTTGCTAATACATACTGTTACGGCAGCACTGTGTTGTTGTTGCTGCATTTGTCGCTAGTGCTGTTATGGTTATATTTTGTTGCTATTGAGTTACAGCTGTAGCTGCAACTGTTGCTGGTGCTGTTATAACGATATTTTATTGCTACTGTGTTGTTATAGCTGCAGCTGTTGCAGGTGCTGTTATGGTGTCTATTTGTTGTTGCTGCTGCAGCTGTTGCTGTTATAGTGGCATACGGCAGCTGTTGTATGACTGCCGCAGTAGTTGCTGACTGTGTTGATGTTAAATTCTACTACTGTTGTGTTGTTGCTGTAAATGCCATCGTTGGTGATATTATCGCTGGTATTGGTGCTGGTACTGATGATGGTATTGTGGTGGGATTTGTGCTGGCATTGGTGTTGGTACTGGTATTGGTGCTGGTATTGGTGCTAGTACTGATGCTGGTATTGGTGCTGCTATTGGTGCTGCTATTGGTGCTGGTTTTGGTGCTTTTCGGAGATGCTGGTGTTTGCTAACGAAGTTTTCAACGTTGATGTCACTGTTCAACGCTGTTTCCCAATTTGGTGCGCTGTTGATATTCGTACGGTGTATGCTAAGATCTCATTTACCTTATTTTTTGTATTCGGTTCTAAATGTTTCAGATCCGTTACGTTGCAGTGAGCTTGTATTACTCGTTGCACAGCTGCTGTTGGTGCAACTGACTTTCGGTGTATTTTTAGTTTATTCAGTCGTACTTTTTATCAGGTGTAGTTTTCTTTTACAACAATCGCAAAGTATTGTCATCAACACGATTATTGTTGAGTGTTGACCTGCCGCTCGCATGGCTTTGTGCTTAACGTGATTGCTGCTAGCGCTCTGGTCTGTCTTGAGTTGTGACGTCAGCCGAGCTTCTTTCTTGCAACCCTGACAAGTGTCCTTGAGTGCGTTACTCTTGCTTGGTTTTGACCACACGCCGTGTCTTTAATCAATGGTACGACACTGTTTAGTTTTGAATATACGGTGTTTCCTTAATTATTAGTACGACACAAGTAAATTTTCACAACAGAATTCAAGTTAATTTTGACTGCCGTTGTGCGTCCCATCATGGTTACGACACAAGTCTCTCAGGACCTGCGTGAAAATGCTTTTGCTTTCGGCAGTCTTTTTAATGCCGAAGCAGCTTTTCATGCTTTGTTATACTTTCTCCTGTATATTGCTTTGAATGAAAGGCTCTGTTAATACCCGAAAACTAGTTCAAGATCGCTAGAACGATTTTTTCACAAGTATTTCTAAACATTCGAAGTGCAATTGTATCACAAATTTGAATGATCACTTAAGTGGCGTGGAAATTGGGTAAAAACCAGCCCTGCTCGCGATTTCCTAAGAGGTTGAAATAAATTTTCTGTAGAAACTGCATTTGTCTCGAGGAGGGCGACCGACGAAAGCCTGAGCACTTAGTGAAAACAAAGATTTAAACTCTTCTCGCATTTAAAACTATCGCTCTCATTCCCAGCGCAACTAGGACTATAAATAGAGAGATGCTGAAGAAAAATTGATCGAAAAATACGTGTTTTGATTTGCTACTAAGGCAGTTGAAAAGGAATAATTGTCCCATGTATTTCTATCATTCTTTGATATATACTATTTATTCTACTCCATAGTGGTAGTGCTACTATCACAGTATGGTGCAATAGCCTGGCAGATCAAGCCGTAGTTTTTCTTGACAAATACCGTACATCACTCTGACGAGGCAATATTGGCTCATCAATCACTGCAGATTTCAAAGTTCTCAAAAGTACAGCAATCGTTCCAGATGACCGTCCATGCTGACCCTGCGCAGATAACAGTTAAAGTAGCTAGAGCACCGCCCTCCTTTTCATGAAATGGACAGCTGAGGGAAAAATACTGTAGTCTCTAATCTAATGATAATGAAGGACCCTACGTTCGACGCTAATCACGATTTCATGTACTGACGTCCTTAATGAGCTCGTTCATTGAGTCATTAAGTTGTCGTGGCGCTAGTTCTGCTGGCTGCAATGGATGCTAATGACATTGCCCTCGCAATTCAAGAAGCTTCTAATTGTTGATTTTGGATGACGTTGCAGCTGGTGGCCATGATTGAGCGTCGTTCAAATAGGCCAATCCAAATATTAGGGCAGAAGCTGAATTTCGGTCACCCTTTATTGCTACTTCATTTTGTGAGAAGTTGTTGAATTTGTTCTCGTTATTTGAGTCGCTCTGGATGTGTCGAGTGGATCTTGTGAAGTTTTGCTGATATTTTGTGTGGAGCATTGCTGCTGCCGCCATGTTGTTCCTTACTGGTTGGTTTGCGGGACCTGAGTCCGAGTATGTAGAGCTTCAATTAGGAAATTCTTCAGGGTAATACATTTCTTTTGGTCGCGCGTATACAGTCTCGAAACTCATGCTGAACACTTCCTGAAGTGCCAGGAGCATGAATTTGGTTCGTCACTCGGGTTGCCCACGAATAAATGAATAATTTTTCAATGCTTCATTCAAATAAAGCTAATGACTCAAAGGTTAAGCAAAATCTCAACCTAAAATTACTGCAGCTTAATTATTGGATTCATGAATGTCGGAATTGAAATAATAGCTTACTCAAATAAAATAAAAGATCTTCATTCGAATGTGTGTCGGTTCTCAATATATATGTTAGAAATGCTTCAAATTTTGAGATTTTTTCAAAGCTAAAAGGAGTGCATCAAAAACTAAATCAAATGGCATTACAGCCAAACGAAGTATGATAAGTCAGATGTCAGAGGCGTTCCTTGAATTAACGTACCTCATTTTACTAAACTGAGTCAATTTATGTTTTAAACATGCAGATTGAATTTTCTTTGCGTGCTTTTCTCGAAGCAGTCTTGCAGCGCGTAAGTTTGAACACGCCTATGTGAGCAGAATACGGAGCATTACCAAAAACGACAACGTATTTATTTCCATACTCTCAAAATGAACGGCTTAAAATACAGGTATGATCGACAACCTCAAGTAACCACGTGTAAAATCATGAATTCCAACTACAACGTTCCATGAAATTCACGGCAGGTTCTGACGCGTAAATCCGTACACTTGAGTTACCTTTGCTGCCCGAGGGGCTGCTGCTTATATATATATACCTGCTTTGATTGCTGCAGCACGACCCCGCTCATTGAATCATAGACCAAGAAGCTAATTACTGAAATGAGTTCATTCATTATCGGCAATCTAAGCTCACGGAAGAGCTGGGGCATTCATCAGCGGTATCTTATAGGCACGTACTTCTGCAGTCCAGAAGACATAAAGGGCTATTGCAGAATTGATGGACTAAATAGGGTTCTGAGAGAAAGTAATCATAGCTATCCGAATCGACGTATGACAGTCACCATCTCTTTCTCAGCTACTTATGAAGAGTCGATAAGAATTCATGCAATTTGCGAAGAAAATTGCCCGAATTCAGTGTGTTCCAACCAAAGCTGAGCTCAAAACGAACAGTAAACGCAAGCTCGTAATACAGTGGTGCTGTGGAGGCACAGTCTGGCAACGACGTAGTTCTTTTGCAGGGAAGCCACTTAATTAAGAGCTCTCAAGCGAGGGCGCGACACACTTACAGAGTCGTGGGGCTAAAGAGGCCCTGATTGTTTTGACAGCAACAGACAACTGACTCGAGACCGACGCTGGCTCCAAAGAGTAACCCTCACAACGTTCCAGCCGGAGTCTAAATTGTCTGGAGAAAGTTGGGTCCTGCACACTGGGGTGTGGACTTCGCTCTCATGTTTTGTTGCCCTCGATAAAGAGTGCGGCAATGACCAAAAGGGTTCTAGCTTAGCAATTGTTTGCTATTATTTCGTGTGTGAAAAATAAGCGCAAGTGTTTTAGTATTTGTATTTTACTGACATAAAGAGTTTTGCTTCATGTGCGAATTTGGAGTTTTTGTGGTAGTTCTCATTGAATCGTGAATTATGAAATGAATTTTCGTGTAAATTTTAATTTCCAGTTTTGACGGAGCAAAGTGATCATAGTGGATGATGATGTCAATCATAATTCCGTTCAAGTAAATTTAATGAACAGAATCATGCTTCATAAAACATCTCAAGGAACGGGTATCTCTAGTCAGACACATGACTGATTTTGAAGTTTTCGAAGAATTATGCACATTGGCGACTATTCAGATCCACGTGTACTCCGACTCATTAATGAGTTCCGTATTTTCATTATTACCTAAAAAGTATTCGATAACTAAACTTGAAGAAGGTTTATTTGAAAAGGCAATTTTGAATTGAACATAGCTTAGTTAATCAATCAACTATGCAATAGTAACTTTTTAAGGACGCGATCAGTTTGAGTAATTGCTCAATTACGTTTGAGATCTCACTGTAATAGCTCAAAAGTGTTTACACCATGCTTCACTAATGCTTCACTAATGCTTCACTATGTGCTTCCTTAAAATTCGGAGTGATTAATTTGCCATTCCGATGAGATTTACGACATTCATCTTTGAGTTTAAAACCACTCATTTTGCGCCAGTCATTGCAACCGTGACATACTTCGTCTTCTGTCATCATAATTCAAATGCCTCAACTATACTTATGTAGTTTTAGCCGTTATTTTGTCTAGCGTCAATGAGATCACAGCAAGTCGCTAGTGCTTTACTGGTACTCCTAATTTTTATGTTTCATAATTTCGATTGATAGTAACTTAGCGTCGACGTCGGCCACCAATCGAGTGCCTCAACTATCCTTATATCCTTAAACAGTCGTAGTGATAGTTTTGCTTCGTATCCGCTAGATTACAAAAACTCGGAGATGCTTCACTGGTATTCGTTGTAGTTTTTGTCATTTAGATTGGAATTAGCTAAACCACATTGTCATAAGAATGCCTACCCAGCCTAACATTTTAGGTGGGCGTGTATACTTTTGGCTGCCCATGTGAGAACGTTTGCACGTGCAGCTAAAATTGTACGTCTCCTGACAAACATGTTAGCCTGGGTAGGTGCTTGGCTTCAGAAGGCAGCCTTCCCAGTCTAATTTTTTCGCCCTTTATCGATGAATTTATAAATAATTGCTAAAAACAATCGGGAGGCCAAATGTATAGATAATTAAAGATACTACGGCGCAGAAATGAGACTGGGTGACAAGGGACTTGTTCACAGGGACGGCGTGGAGCACTGTCAGCCCTGGAGCAGCAACACCACTCAGCAAATCGATCTCGCCTTCAACATTTTCTTCATGGTATACTTCTTCATTCGTGTGAGTTTTCTTTCGTCGCCAATCCTTTGGAAGTGGATTAGAATTTTTTACGAATCTTATATTTCTAAAATTATAATAAGGATGTTAGAATTCAGTGTGAGAAAGAATTTCTTTCCTGAGTTTGAGTTCGTGGTATAATTAAATGGATTCCATTTTTTGAACACATGCTGTCAACTGGTGCCAGCATATCAGGCTGAAATGACCGATAATTCCTTTTGTCATTCCGAGCTTTCAATCCTAAATGTAGGTCACGAAAATGCTACTTTGGTGTTGCAAATTATGTTCCGCAAGTAAACGGCTATTTAAGTGATGTGTTTTATCTTTGATTTCGCCAGAGGCATTTCTGGATAATCTCATTCAAAATTTATATTCTGAATTCATCGCTTCTGCTTTCCGGAAACCAATATTAATATGCCTGGGCATAAATACTAAAATTATCCCCTTGTTACTCAGAGGTTATCAGATCTCTTGTTCACATAAAATATCTTGTAAAAAATCGAATAAATCACAAAATTGTCACTTCAAAATAAGAATCAAAATTTCTCGTTAATTTTTTGGTTAAAAGAAATTTCTAGATCGGAAAATTCTGCTCCTCCTGCAATTGTGACTGCAGCAATGAAGGAAAATTTTGCTGTGTTTTTCTGAACTGTGGTATCAGCGATCCAAACTTATTTTGCTTAAATTGACATGCAAGTTATTCTATAAAATGTTTTAATACATATCTTCTGATGATTCTACTTTGCGAAGGGTAAAATGACCTACCGGTGCAAGTCGCAGGAAACGTGTTGAGATAGAAAACGCGTTAAGGAAGGAACGTCAAGAGGGCGATAGGGGTTGTGTGCATTTGTGTGAGCGTATTTGCTGCCTGTAGTCACAACTTCAAAGTCCATCCCTCCCACAATTTTCCGTTACAGGCAACACTCCAGAGTTCCTCGCCAAGCCAGCCACCCACTAGCATCTCCCTCCTATTCCAGTTAGCTGAAAAAGATAGTTCAAGTTACAATCCCCCATTTAAAATTTCGAACTTTTCGGAGGTTAGCAATGCTCAAAATGAATAGGAGCTCCGCATATTGGGAACTGTATTTATTTTTGGGCATGTACCCTACTAAAATCAGAAGGCACGATACCATAATTAAAGCACAAGAATAATCCTCTTAACTCGTGCCTTTTGCGACATTCTTTACTAATTTATTTTAGACAATGATCTAAGTGCCGTGAAGGTAAACATCCCTCCACTACCTAATTCCAAGCGTGACTGTAGACGTTCGAAGTGAATGTGTAGTTGTCTGGGTGAGCTGTTTGTTATTTAATGAATGTGAATTGCATGAATGTTGCCTTATAATAGTTATAATACCAGTATGTCCAGTTCATCCATCATTTGTTTCCCAATTTCCTACTATTTAAATATTAGTTTTTCGCTACTGTCTCCTAACTCAGCGCTGATGATACGTATAATGTGTATATTCTGAAACGTTTGTTGGTGTAGATATTCCATTTAACGTTGGTTCTCATTTCATTTAAGATAAGTTTTCCCTCTACATTATATTTAATTCAGTCCAAACAATCGCAACGCTTAGATCCATTGCACTGTGTTCCGCATTACTTAACGTTCCTTTAACTACGTCCGATTGTCGGGATCGATGGTGGTGAAACTGGGTGTAATTTGAAGCTTTTATGCTATGTCAACAGTAAGACTTTCAAGAAACAAGCGCATTAATTCTCAGAAATTACTATCAATATTTAATTGTAGGTTTTTTTGTCTAGAATGAGCGAGCAGCCTCACATCCTTTCATTTATTAGGGAAGTAACTGCGAGCCCCTTGACTTCAGCTCAATTGCTAAAACTACACCCTGTGATGAAACTTGATAATTACGCTCACGAGGGAGCGCATAACTTGAGTTCAAGAGAAAACTTTTGTTTCAGTTCATAGCCGCGAGCGACAAGTTTTGGTTCATGCTGGAAATGTATTCCTTCGTGGACTACTTCACAATACCTCCGTCCTTTGTTAGCATCTACCTCAACAGAACATGGATTGGTGAGTGAAGGAGAGGGGACCAGTGTGGGGTGCATAGCATCGCTCCTTTCGGGTTAAATTTAGTTTTGATCTTTTGTTTGGATGACTTTATCAATTGAGATCTAGTATTTGAACATGAATCTTTTCAATTGCGCTATATTTTCTCATTCAAAATTTTCCTGGAAATATTTTTAAAATAGGTATTTAACTTTTTTTTTTGCATTTTAAGTTAGGTGAAAGAAAGGTGTCATTAAGAGAAAATAATGTACAAACAAGTTCATTTTTGAAGGAAGTATCAGTTCTTGCGAGTACTTCTCCATTGATGCATATCGAGATTGATTTCAACTTTTAAATTTACATTAACAGTGAAGCACGATTTCAGACTGCAGCCGTAAATGTACTTTATAAAACTTTTAATTGATTGAAAAGAGAGCCCATGCGATAGCCGCTTGTAAAGTTAGTTTATAATACTTATGGTTGATTAAAAATATTCAAAGTGGAGTCAAGTGATTCTTCGACTTGTATCGGCTGATAAACCGAATTTACAAAATGTTTTCATGGCTCTCAGCGTCGTTTTTCAAATTGCGTGCAGCCCTCCTCCGCAGGTGGTACATTGATGGTCGACCAACTCCATAATTTTATTTGAATTTTAACTTCAAATTGTATGTATATTTGTATACAGTATATACATGCAGTATAAGTCCAGTTTAACTGTTCATCATACATTTCTATGGATTTGAATAACTTTTACACGAGAGACTGCTGATATATCACTCTCCATAACTGAGTTGTATATATTTTCCGAATCCCTGTAACACTTGTGAAGGATAAGCGGACGCTCATTTTCCCATTCATTTGCTAGCTGATTATGATCGCCCAACGAATAAATTTATAACTATGAATTCATGTGAATGTTTTCGCATAGCTCCCCCTCAGGGCATAGGATAGGCCACAGGCAATAAGGTTAGGTTTGTATATCTTACACTGTGGGGACTAGCGTCTCCAGACGGTCACTCTTAGGTTACCTGAGCTTTAGCTAAGCCTTTAGGACTTTCATCTTTCGCGATCACTTGGCTTCTTTCCATTTTAATACCTTTAATAGAATGTTCATCACCCACATCTTTTAAAGAATAATGCCCAATTCATGTACAGGTTTGTTTACCACTTATCATTTCCTACGACTAATACTATATTTACGATGAGGATCGTCTCATTCCATCATTTTCAGTCGCTAACCTTACGTTTGTGTTCAGGTTTGCGTTTCCTGAGAGCGCTGCGCCTCATGTCGGTGCCGGACATCCTTCAGTACCTGAACGTGCTGAAGACCTCCTCCAGCATCAGGCTGTCCCAGCTCTGCTCCATCTTCATCGCCGTGTGGCTCACAGGAGCCGGCATCATTCATCTGGTGAGCTCTGCGTGTGTCCTCCCTCTAATGACCTCACAGGCTGAGGGGTGGAGGTGTGACTACCTGCAAGACAGGTGTGACTACCTGCAAGACAGGTGTGACTACCTGCAAGGCAGGTGTGACTAGCTGCAAGGCAGGTGTGACTAGCTGCAAGACAGGTGTGACTAGCTGCAAGACAGGTGTGACGACCTGTAAGGACTGCTTTCAGGAAGAGTAGACGTTAGATATCGCAATGTTTAATCCTGAATTCGATTTTTTCTTTCAAAACTAAGGTGAATTTGTGCTCAAGTGCATAAAATGTGAACGAATCTACACACGAAGTACTTAGCTTATATAAAGAGTAAGGTGGTCCTTTTAGGACTAACAGACGTGCGGCCGGTGAGCATAGAGAGAAAGAGAAAGAGAAATATTTCCTAAGCGTCTGTTTCATTTAAACTGCAATAGTTTTGTGTCATTGGTTATTTATATTCTGTATTGTTCCAAAATGGCTGCTTCTATCTCAAGCGAAAGTGCGTCAGGACTTCACAACGCTAACTATTAGCGTGTCGACAAGTGCGAAGCTCTCGGGCTTGCGCTAGCGCAACAAACTTTGCCTCCGTTTGCTCCGCACAGCACTATGCTGTATTTATTCTCTTCACAAAACTGTTCTGGTGAAGAAATGCATTTCGCTTTACGGGCTTGGCTAAATAAATTTTTGTTAGCTGCCCAGAAAAATAGAGCGACAGAGGTATGAACATACTAACAGTCAAAATTTGTAACTCGCTTGATTTTCCATTTTCATTTCTTACCCTAAAAGTTGAGCTATTGGAGAGTTCACTCATTTTTTCACGACTGAAAACCGAGGTTGTGTTCACCTATCGTGGTCGTGTTCACCTATCGTGGTCGTGCTCACGCCTGTCGTGGTCGTGCTCACGCCTGTCGTGGTCGTGCTCACGCCTGTCGTGGTCGTGCTCACGCCTGTCGTGGTCGTGCTCACGCCTGTCGTGGTCGTGCTCACGCCTGTCGTGGTCGTGCTCACGCCTGTCGTGGTCGTGCTCACGCCTGTCGTGGTCGTGCTCACGCCTGTCGTGGTCGTGCTCACGCCTGTCGTGGTCGTGCTCACGCCTGTCGTGGTCGTGCTCACGCCTGTCGTGGTCGTGCTCACGCCTGTCGTGGTCGTGCTCACGCCTGTCGGGGTCGTGCTCACGCCTGTCGGGGTCGTGCTCACGCCTGTCGGGGTAGTGCTCACGCCTATCGTGGTCGTGCTCACGCCTACCGTGGTCGTGCTCACGCCTACCGTGGTCGTGCTCACGCCTACCGTGGTCGTGCTCACACCTACCGTGGTCGTGCTCACACCTATCGTGGTCGTGCTCACACCTATCGTGGTCGTGCTCACGCCTATCGTGGTCGTGCTCACGCCTGCCGTGGTCTATTCAGTGAACCCATGATGGCGAGCACGATGCCGTGTTGTTCTCCTAGCTGCTTCTCCAACCGCTCTAGCGCCGCGCAGCAGATGAGGGAGAGGTCGATACAATGATCTTAACTGAGGAGGAATAGATACGTTTGATGAAATAAAAACTACACTGAATTTTAGCTGACTTTTTGTGCATGGAAACACGTGAAATCAAGCTGTATTTTTGGCAACGGATGAAAAATGAAAAAAATGTCATCTGAAATACCTTTTCTGTTTTAACTTTTTTTCGTGATGCTTGTTTTCTTATGAAACACTTGACCTGGAGAGAAAAACATTTCTCATACAATTTTTCAGTTGGAGAATTCGGGTGACCCGTTCAGTTTTGACAACGCGCAGCCCCTGTCGTACTGGACGTGCGTTTATTTTCTAATCGTGACGATGTCGACGGTGGGGTACGGCGACGTGTACTGCAAGACGGTCGTCGGCCGAACGTTCCTCGTGTTCTTCCTCCTCGTGGGCCTGGTGAGCGTAACTCGTGCATCAGTTCTTAGCCCTAAGCCTATCTCCGGAGACCGCAGGGAGCTCCGGGCCCAACGCTGGGTTATTGTCTAATTTTTTACATGCAAACGACGCCATCTGATTTCTGAGGACCCGCAAAGAGCCATCAGCAAGCAGATGGCGCTGTGAGCTCTACAAAAATGGACAAAACCATCAAGATTCCAGCCCGGAGCCGCCCTTGTCGAGCTCCCAAACATTATGTTTAGGTTCCATAGGATAACCTCTACAAGCTGTGCATCGTCGACTATTATTCTTGCTAAACAGCTTATTTATATCCACTGTATTGTCGTCGAGTAGACGTTATCCTGCTCTTCATTCCCTCCTATTCGACACTACATATTTTTTATAGCTTATGTTTCCCTTTGTCTAGGAAATGAAAGACTTCGTCAGTCATCTCAGGATACAGCAATTTTTTTGACTTTCAAGTATCCGATCTGAGTTTAATAATTTGGCGTAGTTTTAGCAAATTAATATATGGTTTTAAACTGTGTACTGACCATTTGCAGCTCAATATTATCATCAGTATTCAAATTTGATTGCTCTTGATCTTTATATCTTTAACCCTTGTAATACTATTTTTCATATTCTTCGTTTAAAATTTACGTTAAGTTTAAATTTTGTGTCCCTCTGTACGAGGAAAAGTTATTTCATTTATTTATGTTGTTCAAACTGTATAATTTGTAAACGTTATTCTTCCATTACTTTTCGTATCTATTTCGGATGATCATCATAAAGGAATGTTCATTTCACTCATTCATCAAACTTCATTATCGCTTACGGTAATCTCAAAGTACTTATGATTTCATTCAAATGCGTCAGAAAAATGAGATTAGTTAATTGTTCACAAAAAATAAAGTCTCGCTTAGAAGAGATGTATGCAAATGAATCCATATCAGCGCGGTTCTCTTGGGGATTAACACGTTGACTCCGATTCTCCACACAGGTAAAATTACATGCTAACAAATATCTCTACTGTAAATTTAAAAATGAAGGATTTCGGCTTCATAAATTTGGTTACTCTATTAATGTTCTCTCTAATCAGAACTAGCTTATTCGATTGATGAACACAAATTTGAAGAAAACTCGAAAATGTGTATTTATTGATGATAGTGCTTTGGATACAATAGGTTAGGTTAGATGATCGCGTGTACCATATATGACCCACTTCGGAGTCAACGTGTTAAAGAACAAGAAATTAAAAGTCTGGTCCCGATGACGACTTTGTGCCCCACAGCCCTATTGTACCAAGAAAGTTTCTGCAAATTGCTCTGACATTCTAATTGATACACATACTATAAGTAAAAAAAAGTACCAGCCGTTTTCAAACTACAGAACAATTTTTTTGATTTCAAAAATCTGAGTTTTAAAGCCCAAATACCTTACGGCTGAGCAATTTTTCCTAAGAAAACTTAGAATTTCACAGTGGCAATACTGACTCTATACGACGTCGTGTGACGTGATGAGATGGCAGCGCTCCACTAATTATACAGTAGCTCTCTCTGCGATTCTCTTTCTTGAAAGTACTCCGTACATTTTGCCTTCCATTTGGTCTCAAAAGAACAAATCTGAGTATGCGTGCGGTGGGCTCTTAGCAGACGTAAAGGATTGTTATTTCAACAACTGCAGGTTTAAGTTTTCGTTAAATAACTTCTTGATTTTGTTCTACATCATACATAGGCTTAACTTTCCATCCATGTTGTTGTTGTTCCCCCCATACTATTCCCTCCAAATGATCTCTTGAAGTAAAATCCCAAAATCTCAAAATTTTTCTTCGCCAATAAAACCAACTGAAAGATATGTCCCCATTTTCTTCAATATCACGAAATAAGATAACCGGTACGTTTGTAAAGCGATGGCGTGCATTCCCTGGACTATTCTTTCGATAATTATTAAGAAAGATTACGATTACAAGCTCAAGTTTATCAGTTATAAAAACATTCATGGTTTCCTCAATGAAACTCCTCTGTCTTCCCTGACACATCCATATCGCTGTGCGTCTGTACTCGCTGTTGTAGGCAAGACATAGCTCGAATGGCTTTGAATCGCTTGAGCTATTGCGCAAACGAGTGAATTTAGAGGATAATTTCAGTCTCTCGGTGCTAAAACTTCGAGAGATGTGTTATACTAGGAGTAGGTCCATGCTCGTGTCCCTGAGTAATAAAAAAAACGAGCACGAGTGAAATCGTCGTTGCTTGAGAAAAATTTCTACAGACGCTTTGTTCTTCTCGTATTTACACCGCAGAAAAAATCTGCTGCCACGCGAGAAAATGATTTACTTCTGAATGTATTCTAAAGTCTAAAAATAAAAATATTTTTAAGCTTATTCAGTTTAAAAGGGAGTTCGGTACTTCCGATTAAAATTTAAGAAATGAAATTTACTGAAGGAATCTTACTTCAAAACTGGCTGCAGTCACGAAACTTGGAGGTCTACGACAATATCTCAAAAAGCCGACATGCAGCTGCTCAACAGTAGGCTTGGGCCAGAAATACCAATCAGAAAATAGGAGTTTTCAATCTCCTGACAATTCCTAATTTATTATATGACAATAGCTAGGTTTTACACTTGCTTGGATAGTCACGTAAACTCCACAAAATTTCGAGCATATTTTCTAAATAAAATCAGGTGTGCCTTGGCCCTTTCACGTTGCCGACGTCCATTCATCTGACGAAGTAGTCATGATATCAAGGTCGTTTTGCTCCTTTTTGAAAATGGTGTAATCATTCGAGGACGCTGAATTTCAATAAGAACCTCAACAACCTCGTTTTTCCATAGAAATTATAAACGATTGTATACTACGGTAAAATCGGTCATTTTTTAATGGTTATAACTACTAAGGATTTCTGTACCAAAACGCAGTTTTAATATTTGTTTCAAGTTTAGGCTTTGAAATTAATGTTAAGCGTTAGACTTCGAATAATATTTCAGGAGATGTAAATACTAAAATATTTACTGCACTAAAAGGCTAAGAATTATGTTTCTGGTTTCTGTTTTCTTATTTTATTATGTCTTCATTTTCATCTATTTACGAGTCTCTTTATTTAGTTTCTAGTTATTGTTTCTTCATTTCCCTGAAACCAAATTTCAGTACGAGTTGCTTTCTTTCTGCCGTCAATTATGCAAAAGTGTCTTGATGCAGTCTGCTGAATGTACAAATGTTCAACTTCGAAATGATGATTCTCCGTAATGAATATTCTTGTATTTGCTTTGATAGGCAACTTCTTAGCAATGAATTTATAGGTCTCATTCCTTAATTGCTTTAAAAGAGTTAAGAAATAATTTGATCATATTTATATTTTCTCATATTCTTCATATTTACTACACTTAATACTCCACTAACACTTGAAATTTGAAAGAAACTTTTGTTAATACTGTTCGAATTTTTCATCGAAAAGATATTGCACCAAATGGTAGCCTATTAGCTGTGCACATTTACGCTCCTGAAATTTAAATCATCCGTGATATACCGTATAATTTACCATGTGATAAATGTGATTATATAATCGAGTTGCCAGATTTCTCCGCCCAGTGTAACATTTTTTAATATCCTCTTCAAAAATCCATTGAAACAAAACGTGGTAACATGGCCCTTTTCATAGCTGCGAACCCCTTAGAGTGGTCTATTTTGGAACTAACTACAACCGCACCCAACTAGCACCCTTCATAGCTCCTTACCGGTGGGCGTCTCGTTCACGCAACTGTAGAAATTCTCGCGAATAATCTCACATTCAGCTGTACTCACAAACTCGCATCTCTGTCACGTCCTTCTGAAACTAACAAAACAGTCTCATTCATTTTTTGGCCGATCGTTAACTCTTTGCTGACATCTATAATGGGAGTTGTTTAGGTCAAATGTAAATTTACGATTTGAACCTATTGGTGGGTATCATGATAGAGGGATCCGAAACACGTTTGGGGTGTTGCTAGCTATACTTGGGTCACATCTGGCTTGCAGTTGTCACCACTCTTTCAAAGTCACAGAACACAAGAGAGAAGAGGGCAGCCACCCACTGGTGTGGCCCTATGATAGGTGCTTCTGTACCATGCGTACATCCAAGTCTGAGCATTCCGTGCTCCCACCATCACCACCATCGACAACTTCCCAATGTCGCATGCACGCCTACGCCTCTTCACTCACAAATGCTTCGTATAAACCCTTTATATGAGTAACCACAAAGTTGATTGATGAGCTAAGAATCGGTGTACGTTTTCTTTTCACCCTAAAACGAGCAAATTCTCATATGGTTGCGGAAGAATTCGGTCTACACGTGGTCGTCAAAAGGGAAATTTTTGAGAATTGTTTGGATCGGTGCAAGCAGGTTTTGCTCACACTCATCAGTCAACTTTGTACATTATGTTCGCGTAGGACTTCGAGTATTTGATGAAACGTGTTGCGTGTTAGCCACTAGTTCGAGTGTCGAGTTTTCACTAATGGCATGCGTACCTGTTTAGTTTGATCTATAGTAAAACCAGATCGACAGGCTGGCATGTATTTGTACATAGTCTGAATCTTAACGAAATGTAGTTTGCACTAATATTCTAACTAGTTCCAGTATCACATAGTTTTGTAGATTCCGCCGATTCCAGGGTATTTGGTCTTGGAATATCACAGGCATACTAAATTTGAAAAATATATTTACGCACATACGTTGTTCCTGACATTACACTCCAAGAGCGCCTCCGACTTATCAATGTCTCAGTAACGGTTATGTTGAATTATATTTGAAAAAGCATTGCAGGGGTGTGAAAGTTTTCAATCGTATGTATGCCAAGTTATTGTCATCATTCACTTAGCAAGATAACTGCTTGCAAATTATTTGCATTTTTGTTCTCAAATTTTCCTAACCGAACCGTACTAGAGAATGCTCGGACCAACTTGTGCTAGTCGTGTTTTTGCCTTGACTATGAGTGTACCCAGCGCGTGCTCATCTTTTAGTGTTAGCTGGTATGCCGGCTGAGCGGTCATATCTGTAGCAACCGGCCCCTGGTGCTTGGTTGCTGTTGCAGGGTGTGCGTGGAAACGTCATTCTCCTAGCTCTATAAGCTCATGTCGGCAGAATCCTGCTGGCTTCTCGAATTAAAACATTTACTCCAGTTTTCCCTTAAAAATACACGTAAAAATGAGCTATGGTGTCGAAATATGTTTAGCTTTTTGAAAAACTAGAAAGATCCGCGTGCGGAAAGATAGCTTCCCCCATCGATCGCCACCCTGTGAAGAGCCACCAAGCTGCCAGGGCGGTGAGCCTGTGTTCCCATGCAGTTGCATTAGACGAGACAACTCCTCAAGACGCCGGACTTGGGGTCGGGGCGCGCCGTCGCTAAAGTCTCTGTACTGGTTGGTTCTCTCGTCGTAGGAGGTACTGCAACACTGGTTCTCAATCCGGGGTGCGCGGTCTTTGAGGAGACTCTGAACGGATTCAGGAGGATTGCAAAGAGAACGCCAAACCCCGTTGCTAATGGTATCGTCCCGGACACGTAGGGTGTACATGTATTAGTCTGAATCCTAGAGTTGCCGTATGTGTTGGTCTGTCGACTGTTACTATTGTTACTAGACCGCCAACCGTGTGGAAATTGCTGAGAGACAGCCACACAAAAAAATCTGACCATATGTTGAGAACCACTGCGTCAAATGTCTTTACTGAAGCCTGTGATTCAGATTTATTGAATAGAGTTTGAATTTAATTCGTCGAAAACGGTTGAATAGAAAATGATTGAAGGAAGAGTATGAGGTACATGAATCGAAACCTTATATACGACAAGACTGTCAATATTTATTTGTGTTATTTGTTCTATTTTTTCGGAGTAAAGTGGTTAGTTTCCACGTCAATTGAGTGCTGATCATAAAATTGTACTATCGACGTTAGGTTCGATATTGAAGTCCCACAGTATGATGAGTTCGATATCGTTTCATTGAATAATCTCGAAGTCTATGATCTGAAAATTGTGTTTAGTTTGCTACACGTTTTTTGCGTTGGTCGACATTTTTTAAACTCTGACTTTACGACTAGTTTGAGATTTCATACAGCAGGCAGTTATTTTAAATGCTTTTTATGAAGCGATGCTTAGCAAAAAGCATCGAATGACAGATTCCTCGCGTGCAAACCTAATCAATACGCTGGCTGCTGCAGAAGGGTCAGTGACATCATGAATGATTGCATGTGAAGTAAACGGAGTTTTTGAAAATGCGGTCAGTTCCATAAACTTGTTCCCCAAGCTCTCTTGTAAGTCATCAGAATCTGGTAGATGCTAGGGACAACTCTAATCAAAACTTCTTGCTCAGTTATCTTGAGAAATCCGATGTACTTGGATCACCTTCATGTCTCGAAAAATTCGTAGACGTTCGATCCTCGATTTCAAGTTGTACTTGCACCTAAGATGCGATGTACACCACATCAGTCGCAACTTCGCATACGAAAGGACATAAAAGTTCGTGAACGAAATCAAAAATCTTATAAATACGAGAGGAATATGCTTTTGTGTCATTTTGTTATCAGAGTGCCTGAAAGTTGAATACAGAGGATGTCTGTGTTATACAGAGGAGGTAATTTTTTTAGGATATTCTTACTGAAGCTCAATTTCATTTGCTCACTTTTCATCGACTTATAATTCTCAACTGTTAACTGACGAATAGTTTGATGGTAATTTTTATAAACTTCTGATGTAATGCCTCTTTTTGTTACGTAGGTCACAAAATGATGCCCATTATGAGCTGATGTACATGACGTTACGATGCATGAACTGTTAAACTCATTCAACAAATGTGGTCAATCATAGGTCACTTTATCTCGCGGAAATTTTATCTTGTGATGCTGAAACGAGTTTAAAGCGTTTGTAAATATGTTGCTATCAAGCTCAGTGTATGTAAAGGTAAATTATTTCTTAAATGAACTCGAAGTAAAATATTTACGTAGTTATTTTCCCACTTTATCTAAATCCTTCGTTCTTCAAGAGTTCATGTTTCCTATAATTCCACTGTTTGGCTAACTGTTCCAGTTGAGCACGCACGTTCTTCTTTATTCTTTATAAATATTGAAGTCCCATTTGCAGACGTTCTCAAAATTTAATTGTACTTTCGCGATTTATCTAATATTTGTCTTTAACGTTCTCGTAAACCGACGGTTTCCCCTCGTCCACCTTAATTGCTATATGTCGTTTTCCCAAGGAGTATTTTTGGAACTTGACCCTGAATGAATCTTCACTCTTATCTCACAGGATTAAAAATAAACAAGTCATTTATTATAAAAATAAGTTTTGTGTTCTCCGTACTGTGACTTCGATGATATTCACGATATATTCTTGCGTAATGATAATACGTATATAATTATCATCTTCGTTGCACCCTAAATTAGAAATAATTAATAATTTCTACTTCAATTCCTGAACTCAAGCATTCGATTAAGAATTCTTCTACCAATGAAAATCACGAAGCAAGATATAATTTAATAACTCAACATTTTTATTCGTCATAAATTACCAAGCCACCAGATATAAATTTACTATTCTTTTGTTTGCCTTATTGCATGAGGGTTAAGGTAGAGTGAAAGCATCGTCGATTTTATATGAAAAGGCAGTATCATGAAGTAGCTGTTTCGACTGAAACAGTGTCTAAGAGGCATGATCTCGACGCTGGCTCCTCCACCCGCGTATTTTTATAATACTTGGAATAATTTTTCATGAACAAAAAGAGCTTGTATTGTTGGTAGAATAATGATTAAAATCGAATCGATCCAACTTTTTTCATGAGCAAGAAACGTTGGGAGTTTTATATTTTTGTTGTTGCTTTTGAGCGAAAATAAAAATCGCTACTAAATGTGGAGCATGTGGAGCTGTCAAGTAGAGTTGATCGTCAACTGTTGACTCCAAACTCCGCAACATTTCTTGCTCTTGAAGGAAGTTCAGTCGATTTGGCAGGCGTGTGATCCACCAAGAAAAGCATTGTAGCATGAAAATCGGTCTTTGGAACTGAGCTTCGGTAATTATAAATCTAAATGTTATCATATTGTTACGCCCCTCATTTGTGCAGCTTAGATACATAGAACCTGATGTACCAATCTCAAAATGGAGTTTAAATTAAATAGGAAACACAATAAACAATCGTAGAAAAGCTTGTATTTTCTGAATCAACTATTGAATCCATACTGATATTCCAGCCTCTCTACTGGGGTATTTATGCTCGAAGTTCTCAATAGTAGGAATTATCTGCGTGTCGCCCAAGAAGCTGAAATTGTCAACTTCTTTATGGAAACCCTTGAAGATAGGATAGCCGACAGACCTTTGTGTGTTGCTGTACCAATCGCCCCTGCTCTCTTGCGGCGTCCTTAACCGTGGTCTTATTTTCCCAAAGTTCAATCAAATTTGTTCTCCAGGGGGCATATACTTAGGTGGCATATTGTTTCTTGAGGTCTAAAAAAACACAATTTACTGAAGTCGTGGGTATACATTTCATTTTTCGCTGTGTTGCTGAAGTTTTTTTAATGAAATCAATTGCGCATAGAATTCACAAACGGTATTTGCATAATCCGAGTGTATATTTTCAACTGTTCTCGTACGCTAAATGACTGGCATTCTACTTTAGTCAACTAGAGAGTCAGCATGAGCGACAACCCTTCCAATATCGAAAAAATACATCACTAATTATGTTTTCACTCATGTGAAAATAATAATATTTTGCAAAAAGATTGCGATTTTCTGCAGTTAGGAAATCGGTCTTGAACATATAGTTGTATACTTGGTGTACGTCCAGTAGATTTACGAATGTTGCGTCTGTGATGCTGACTCACGACTACATCAACTGCTGAGTCAACGTGTCTTTTTGTGCTCATATGTTTGTTCAATGCCTTCGAGTAGATATTTCATTAGTCTTTTCATTTGTAAAATATTCATTACGAACGAATAACTCATAGAAATCGTGTGTATAAACTAAGCCTGTGCTCTCTATGATAAGGTTAAAACTGTCTGTGTCGCTTCTCAGGCTTCGCTTGATTCGTATGAATTTTGTACGCAGCACGATTTTAATTGCCGCTTGTTAATAAATTGTCCTAGATTTAGAATCGCCTTCAGAAACATGATTGTTGGCCTCTATCACTTCCATAGCGATCGAAACTTCGACCAAATTACCAGCTCTCTCACTACAATTTCGCCAATTCTTCAATCAACGCTCACTGATACTTTGACAACTTCAAGTTCGATTCTTGCAAACTTGCAAACGCAATTTGTACGAAAATCAGGCAATTTTTAACTCGCTTACACACCTGTATAATTGCTCTACTCTGTAACTGGGGATCGCATACTATTGCACTTGACTTCAGGTGGTAAGTGTGAGCCGCCCCCCCCCCCTTATCTTCGACGGTGTTTACCAGCGAAGCTAGCAGCGCAATTTCAACCAGCGATTAATTGAAGTTTGGTATCAGAAACTGTGTAGCAGTTCGACAGTTCCAATAAATGTAAAGCCCTCGCGCAAAAAATGATTTTGACACAACAAGATTTCATTTTGAAGCGCTTACCGTCTCAGGTTGCAATCCAATTTATGGTAGGTATTGCATTCCAATTTATGTTAGGTATTGCATTCCAATTTATGGTAGGTATTGCATTCCAATTTATGGTAGGAATTGCATATTTTTAAAGCTCTATTGTTCATTGTTTCGCGGGTTCAAAGCAGGAGTTTATTAAAACTCAATAGCTTATGATAAATTTCTTGAAATAATGACCGACGTCAAAACTCTTCGATGATTTAAGTCTGACCTGCCAATCTATGCTGTTATTTTTGATGGTCAGGTATTATATTCTATATCTCTGAAATATAGGCTGAATTCGTTACTTTTAATATAGTTTTTGTTAAAATACAATAATTTCTCTGTTATATTGAGGCTTATATTTTAAGGCCTATCCATCGAACTCCTGGGTACCAATTTTGGAAGTTCTTTTAAGTCTAGAAGGAGTCCATGTCATGTAGAAAATATGAAATGATTGTTCATAGAAAATACTCGAACATAAGTTGATGGTATTTTGTGGCTTTTAAACTCTGTGCCAAAATGGTAGTAAAATAAAATTTTCCTTCCTATTCTTATTTCGTAATTCAGTTTTTCGTACTAATACAACTCTACTTGAATATTTTTTAAATGAAAATTTTTGTCGATTTCGTATTTCAAACCCTGGGTACTTATTTGTTTCATCAGTGTGTATTGGGTAACGAGCTCTCTCAAAATTTACGAGTTCGGTTTCCATTTAGCCACCTGGGCCTCAAAACAGTCGATTTAAGAGCCCTTCACCCGATCAGTCAATGACTGAAGGCAGAATGTATGAAGATGCCCAAACATGAGCATCATTTGCTAACTTTACTCTCTTTTCTGGAGTCATGGCGAATTCAAGGGACTGTGCAGTCCCTTGACCCTGACTCTAGACTGGAGAGGAAAGTTAGTATTCAATGCCAGTATTCGGGTGGCTTCCAATACTGTCTTCAGGCATTGACTGATATTGTGAAGGATCTTTTATTGAAGAATTATCTGGACAGCTCACGTTCTAGGGCTCTTTCATCTGTGGACGTAGAACCTTAAATAGCAGAGTAGGCTACTAAAGAGATGGTAAGAGTTTCTTTAGGAGATTCGATACTCGAGGAAATGTCGCTCGATTACCAGCAATGTGGTCATATACACTAGGTACAAAAATTTCCCTTTCCTTGTTCTTGGGTTAAAACTAAAATTTCCTATTTCTTTGTAACTACGCAAAATGAGGAAAAGGTAGTGCTAGAACTTTGCTTTTGTGATTAGGTTAGTGAAGTTCCAAACTTCCATTTCTGTAATTTAAGACTAGTAATACGTATTATACAGAAGCCAAACCTAATAGGAATTAAGGACATTTACTCTCGTTTTACCATAAAAGGCGTTAAAAAATCACACTAAATTGCCAGGACCAAAAATTATGTCACATGGTGTTACACGTCTTCTGCGTAACGCTCCATCGTCTGCCTCCCGCCCGACACAACAACCAAACCGCAGGAAGCTTCAATCTTCCCAAAAGCTCGCTCCTACGTCGCGGGTTCAAACTAAACGCCTTTATATTCTCGACGAATATATTTATCGTGCTGGTAATTTACGGACTGAAAAATACCATGCCAACGTTCAAGCGTCATCATCGTTTTTGATAAACTGTGGAAGCGTTTCCGAGATATGAATCTGGATGGAAGAGAAAATTATTTCAAAGAGTGATCACAGTAGAGCCCAAGATCTGTTTGGGACATGTGCGGTTATCTCAAAACTATCTATTTCTAGTAAGTCATTATCAAAATTCATGAAGGCAAAAATTTATGGAGGCTATGAAATATTATTTCTCCATTGAACGTCAATTTCTACACCTTATCTCGTGTTAAATCATACATTGGCAGACTGACTGTTCATAACAGAGTTATATTAAATTCATACATAAACTTTTCTAAAAATCAATCACTTTCAAGTATGCATTCCTACCTTTCAAATACAGACTAGTTCTTTTTCTTACTAATTTATTTTAGTTCTTAGAATTTGGAAGTTTGACACAGTTTTCTGGAATATTGAAAGGTTTCTTCCGCAACTCCGCTTAGTAAACATCATTGTTGTGCTGTTCACGCTACGAATTCTCGTTAAACGCATAAAGGAAACGAAGTGATTGATCGAATGCAAATAAGATTTCGTACGCCATAATCGAAATTACTTATTCCTCTCGGCTTATACATACATTATGTATTTACCGCAGCCCGTCTTTCAGTCTTATGTTTTCACGATCAAAGCAGCTCAACACAAATCATCATTCGCTTTCTGTTATTCATCACACGACTTCCTTTGATTTTCCTTATTTTTCATTTCTGTCCTTTTTTGGTTATGGTTGCGGTTTTTTATTTCTTATTTTCATTTGAAACTTCTACCTGTAGTAGTCCTGAATACCCTCTGCTTCTCTGCAGGTCGTAAATATTAGACACAATATGTATTTTGACGTGACGTGAACGTGTGTTTAGAGCGCCACAGATAGCGAATAGCTCTCTCATCAAGAAATTAAATATTGTTGAGCATTTCCACTGATCAGATGAAATTCGCTATTTATGGTTTTGCTTTCAAGAAAATTACTCAGGAGTAATTTTGATAATAACATGCTAGATAATCCAAATTTAGTTTCCTAGTGACTTAGAAGTAATATTTTCCGTAGAGCCTTACCTAATATGTCCATAACGCCCACCGTCTGCCTCGCAGTTTATGTTTATTTACTTACAATTCGAAGACGAGTGATGTCTTAGCTAAATTTGATGTGTACTAGCTCTACTCAAGCGGAATAACAAGTTATAAATCAATTACAAGGAGCAAAACTTGTATCACTCGCTTTTATATATTTTCTAACCCACTCAGAATTATGTCAGCCTAGTTTCTCTACATCAAATTGTTTCAAATTTACTACGTTCCTTTTGCCACACTCGCTTTGCTGTTCAGCTCTGATGAATTCATCGTGAAGAGACCTTAAGCTTTCTCTCTAAAAAGTTTTGAAGTTTTTCTCCTCAATTCCGTGTTTGAGTTTCCTTACATGCCATCCATTATTTGAAATTAGTCCACTTTGGAAATTAGCATCCACCTCATCAAACTTTCATTGCTCCATGTGCATTGTGGGTGGACGGACAAACTTTGTGTTAACATTGTGCTCCAAGATACAGCAAAATACTCAAGTGAACGAAGTTTATTCCCTATGTGATTTCGATACTGATGTTTTATTTCACTGCAGAATGCGAGTCAAACAACATTGTTACTGATCTTTAAATTGTCCTAATATTCTTAATTTCTTTTATGATTTACAAAATTTACCGTTCTAGCGTTGTGACTACGTTTGTCTCACTGCGGCAAGGCTTTGGTTTCACCATTCTCTTGTTATCGTAAATGTGACAAAACTAGCTCTCTTGATTGTTGATAATGACACTGATGTAATGATGAGTCCACCCCTGATGCCCCATGTTTCTTTGTAGGCGTTGTTTGCGAGTAGCATTCCTGAGATTATTGATCTGATCGGTGCACGCTCCAAGTACGCTGGAGAATACAAGAGTGAACATGGCAAGAGGTACTACTACTACTAACCCCCTACGATGAGCGTTACAATGTGTACCATAAATGCTAGCGGTGCTTTTGCTCTTCCCTCCTCCAGCCCCTAAAGCTGCTTGTAGAGTCTTTCTAATGATTGTGCTCGTGTCCTGTTAGTGTCATCACAATGATGTGCCCCTTTTAAACACTCCTCTGTCCAGTCTTTCGTTTTCCTTGATTTTTTCTCACATTTCGTCTGTTGAAGATACCTCGGGTGTATTACGTGCAATTGATCCATCATTTCATTATTATGAACCTCCTATACCTCACTTAAATATGTTACAGTTAAGGTACTCAATGTATATGTGCATAATACACCTGAAGTATCGTCAAAATATTACAGCATCATATAATGGTAACTTGCACACGTTCAGTTCGAGAATTTCTTTGAAGCTTTTTTGGGTGCAACTCGTTTCAACCGCAAAATTTCATGTAGCAATTTTGTAGACTGTGCGTCAAGCTAGCTTTTCGGTACCCTATGAACCTCGATCATGATGAGACGTACAACCACACATATCGCCTGAGAAAGAAACTTGTTTTTGTGAGGAACTTAACGTTGTCCATCTTTTATGATGATGCTACGGGCAGGGAATTTCTCATGGAATTCTCATGTTCGATTTAGTGTTAAAATTTCATTGGTATTCAAAGAGTTTTGGTGGAGTCTGTCATGCTTTGAGGTTCTCTGTTTCGGTCTCACTGCTCTAGCGTTCTCCCCGAGCTTGGCTCGAGTTTAAATGTGTCATGTCCACCTGTGCAGTGCGGCCCTGTTCTGGTAGCAATCGCTTACTTGTCTTGGTATTTTACCAAGATTTCAGTGTCAATGACTGCTTCTGCCTCAGTGCCTTGAGCTATCCCTTGTTGTTTCATAGTGTTAAATCAGCATGTCAACGTGGTGCAATGATCTTTAAATCTCGTTTCCCGTGCTAGAAAAATGCGTCATCCATAGTTACAACGGCTCTGCTTTGACCCATAACTCATGCTTTGCGTCGTGCATTGCAGAACACTTAACTCACGGCACGATAGTCGTCCTTGAATTTTGCAATTTGCTTCGATTGAGACGCGATGGTTATGGATAGTGACTATTTTCCCCACTCTCTGGTGCACCATTTTTGCAATCTCTGCCAGCACATACATCAAGAAACACAAACACGCGCCTCACTTGAGCAATGGTTCGTCTCCGACGATTGTTCGTTGATTGATACGCACTTCACCCAACACCTCCGCGTTTCACAAGACTGGAAAATCATGTTATTACTTCATATGGTTTGAAGGAGTAATGAATGATGATTCCTCTCTGGAAAATTTACACATTCAGCAAATGCAAATAAGTGGAACCAGGGCACTCGCCTGCAATTTATGATCTTCCAACACGTTCGAAAACCTTTCATAGAATCTTCCACACATCATCCTTTCTCATAGAATAGTATTATTTTCTGTTAAATTTCTCATTTCCTTCGTTTTCTGTCTAGTATTATTTCAATTTTTACGATGCATGTTTTCTAAGCCGATATCCTGGTCATGATTTTGAGTTCAGCCTTTTTGTATGCCTAGTAACGTTGCCCCGTATTTTCCTTGTTTTTCAGTTTTTTTACACTGTTATGTTAAGTATGAATTCACTAGATTTATTCCATGAAAAGTATAAATTTTTTATCAGATCTTTTTTACACGAGGCAGCATTAATCATTCGCAGTTTCAAATAAGCCTCTCTGATTCGCAGAGCTTGTAGCCTATCACGACCTGATCTCTTGTACCGAGTTCCGAAGCAGCCCCTCTGATTTACTGAGCTCGTAGCCCATCATGACCTCACATCTTCTACTGAGTTACAAAGGAGTCCCTCTGATTCGTTGAGCTCTAGCGTAGCATAACCTCATTTCCTCTACCAAGTTCCAAAGGAACCCCTCTGATTCGCTGAGGTCTTTGCGTAGCTCAACCTCATCTCCTCTACTCAGTTCCATAGGAGCCTCCTGATTCGCTGAGGTCTTGGCGTAGCTTAACCTCATCTCCTCCACTCAGTTCCAAAGGAGCCTCCTGATTCGCTGAGGTCTTAGCGTAGCTTAACCTCGTCTTCTCTACTCAGTTCCATAGGAGCCTCCTGATTCGCTGAGGTCTTAGCGTAGCTTGACCTCATCTCCTCTAC
>VOMN01009692.1:0-10911 GCA_014899125.1 Orchestia grillus
CGACAGGATCCCAATGGTCCACCTCGACTTGTAACCGAAATTTGCATCGCTGAAATTAGGAGATGCAAAAACACCGACGCCCCTGACTCGACGCGACCGCCGGTCAGACGCAAGCGCTGGTGTGACTCGGACTCCTGTTGTAATTACGACATAATTGAGTCCATTACGTAAAAATGAAGAAATTGATAGCATTCCTACGGCCTAACTAGGTGTGTGTATTTTATACATGAAATAATAGTTATTGGAACTGCGCAAATCACGTTATATAACTAGTGTGATTTTATGACAGCCCATTACGTACTCGTGCATTCTGAAGCCAAACACATTGGTTTAAAAAAAGGTGTGAAGGTGGTTAACCTACAACAATAAAATTATAACGTGTATAACACGCTCCAAATGGCATGAAATTATAGTTACTATGAACGCTAATATTATTCAGATATTAGTGTTATCATCAACTCAACAACCGAACAGACAAACAGAGCACAGGATGTGTGCCGATGTGTGGCCACCGCACCTCCAGCCCATCCGTCAAGTTATTTTTAGATCAAGTATTCTCTGTCACTGACGTCAATTACATTAGTTAGGTAACATAATTTTTGTCCATTACAATACAATGGTAGTTCCTAACTCCATGTTTTTAGAACATTAGAAAACTAGTATAAGCGCACCATAAAAAATAACGGGACTTGTTATATTTATTCCTCAATTGAATGGTATTTTCTCAGTGCAGTATGTATTGGGTCACCAATGTTCCTCGGCTCCTTTTAAATCAAGTGCTCATAAACAAATTGTGATAACCAACAAACCGTGATAGCGTATTTTGTCAAGTGAAACATGTAACTTTTTAAGATTACATTCACTACGATGCGATATTCAGTATCTTATCTACGCCACTGCCGCATGTCAGCGCGGCTTACAGTGGTGTTCTCTCGTGCAACACTGGTGAGGGGGACGGGGGGACCCACCGAGGGGGACGGGGGGACCCACCGAGGGGACCTACCTAGCAGGCAACCACACAGTCCTGTGCCGCTGTGGGGTGTCGCTGCCTGGCTCCTGCCCTCCTCATTTGAGTCTCCTCTCGCGTTGAACTCTGCCTTCGTCTTAGCATTCGTTCCTGGACTAATCGTCGTCTGTTTCAACTTGGGCATCGCCATTTTCAGGTATAAAGTGCACTTTGATAAGATTCAGAGCTAGAACATACGAAAAAAATGTGCGGAAAATTTCCCTTTTATAGCTAATTGTCACAGCCGTGTTATGAATGCATCACAAACAATAATTAGGAAAATATTACCAATAATTTAATGAGAAACTTTCCTAGTGCAATGTTCTATGGTAGAATTGAAGTAATTCCACGTTCTATCACCGATGCAAACGTGAAACATACAAAAACGTAAATAAATAAACACTCGTTGCTCTTTACATGTCCTAAATTACGCATCGTAGATTGACTCTAAATACTATGATTATTCTTATAAAATTTTTCTATTCAATTCAACTCACTTATTACTGATATTATAATGAAAAGATGCAAATTTGAAAATTCAAATGTAGTGCAATTTGAAAAAGGCAGATGTCGTAAGCCACATGACTGCGTAAGCAAAGTTGTAACCGAATCATTGCTTTTTTTCATACTGTTAACTACGAAAATGGTGAATCTTAGTTTCAACATTAGAACAAGGCAAAGGTAAAAATTGGTAGAATAATGTTACCAGACTCTGAATTCCTGCAGCCCGAGGGGCGGCTGCAGGGCTCACACCGCATTCAACGCATCAACATCTCCATTTACCTAAATATCTATAAAATTACCACTAAGGTATGAACATCCAGTCCTTCCTTCGCCTTTTTGTACATTCCCAGAAATATTTCACCTTCGTACAGAAATTCTAACTGCAACACCACTACCCTAGAGAAATTACGCTATCGCGTGTAACACGAGAGGAACTAGACCCATGCCGCGTTACATTTCCATCTGAAGCATGTAATGGGTCACCGAGTTACATTTCCATCTGAAGCATGTAATGGGTCACCGAGTTACATTTCCATCTGAAGCACCGTTTTGACGCAAGACCTCGACACGCACCCCATTGCAGCCAATATCGACAACGCTGATGCACAGACAGGTGCTCGGCAACGATGGTCATTGATAACTGACGATGAATGGGCGCTGCTCTGACGTGAATCCAGAGCCTTCTCGCAGTGCTGTCATAGGAGGGATGGCGGCTGTGAACTACTGACGGCCAGTTTCACGAGTGCGTCAGGCGGCGCTATGAGAGCTGTGCAGTGTCAATGTGCACACATGTAGGAACTTTGACAAGTTCTTCACTTTATTTACCATTTAAACCACTAAATTATTTTTAGGTTGCATTTAGCTCAGCTCGTGAAAATGGTTAGAGCTTTATGTACCTATATATAGACTAACTCTGCATTTAGCTTTTCGAGAAAAACTAGCTGTCTCTGTAGGAAATGAGACAGTAGGATTATTTTTGTTCATCAAAGAATAAGTTAAGCCTGAAGGAACCAAATCAATAGCGTTGTAGAATCCCGGCAATGTCAAAAAGCATTGCTAGGTGTATACAGGAGGTGGGATAGGAAAATAAAGCGCATGAATTTCTTTTTAATCGTCAGAATGAGTAACTATGGTGAAGGTCTCCGGGGCTCTCTGCTGAATAACGTGAGTCCAACGAACACGACTGGAAAGATCATTCACTAGATTATTCACACCTGCTGAATACGTACTAATCACGCCTCACATCTCGAGCTCACGAGGCCTTCACACAGCTGACGGGAGAATATGTGGCCTCGTTTGTTATATCAATTATAATACAAGCTGCAATGTTGTTCAACACTGAGGCAGTTTACAACGAATTTCTCTTCTGCGTGCGAGGGTTGAACGTCCTCTGAGGTACTAAATTAAGCACGAAGAATCATTACTGATTTACACTTAATCATCCAAATCCTGTACTCATAAGTATGAATGCGTTTGGCTGAAATCCCTAAGGGTCGCTGAAATAGCCCACTTTCACTGAAACTGCCCACGTACGTTTAAATAGCTCAACTTCGCTGGAACTGGTGGGAGGTTTTCGCAGGTTCACGAACTCTTAGCGTCGGGGTGACAATCTAGCCTAGTAACTCCCTTGGTGTGCTTGTTTATTGCGTGTCCGTATCTTAAGGAATGAGGTGAAAGAAAATTCCCGGGTCCAGATTCTCAAGTCCGCATTCTTACTCAGCGAAACTGTGCCAGAGAAGGCAGCCTGTATCAGCGATACAGAAATGTACACTATTTCACGTGATATTTACCGTAAAAACGAGGGCATCTTGAGGAATTACCATCATTTTTCCCATTGTTTTTGGCGGAGTGCGTCTGCTAGGATGAAAATTAGACCCCATCTCTAGACCGAGTGGGCTTGGAAAAGACCTCAGCCCAGCGACGGGCCAGAGAACCAATTAGAAGAGCATATGAAATCGCAGCCGCCCAACATCAGTAAGGAGCTCGACGCATCAGTAGCCGCTGCGCATCACGTCGACAAATTCAATATTACCGCCATCATTTTACAGCGAAAAAAAAAATAATTTTCAAAATAATTTCCTAGCAGGCATACTATTTGTCAGACAATACATACTTTCTCTGGAAAGTACTTTGACAATATGTGGAGTGTAAAGCAAACCAAATACAGCAACACCATACACTGTCGGTACGCTGCACTTTAGTTGAACCAAACGCGTACACTGCAGGTGTGAAGGTGCGTACGCCCTGTGTCCCGAATGAGACGCGTGGGGCAGTAAAGAGTCAATTGAGGTGCCTCCCTCAGTCTCCACGCCCTCATCGCGATAAACGGGATAACAGATAATTCTTCGCACTTCCAGTTTGATTCTTTAACGTCAACTTCGTGTTCTTCAAAAGAATATTAATGGTGAGTATCTCCTATTCAAAGCAGTTAATATAATGTTATGTGAATGCGCAGTGACTTCTATGTCTATAATTTATCGGAACATCAAGTAAAAAGCAGATCTCGAGTTCGTATGTTTTACGAGACGCAGGCATTTTAAATCGCTCTATTTTGTACCTCAGTACGCAACGCAGATTGCTTTAATTTCCGTGCCCACATGAACTTTTCCCCCCTCTACAACTGAAGACGTTCAGACAGCTGTAAGATTCTGCTCTATTGTAATCTAGCTGCTTTGTAGGGAAATATTGCACGTCGAAATTTTTTCACTGAAACAGACTACATGAACATAATACACGTCTCAAAATACGTACTCTGATTACACTATAGTTAACCTAAATAATATTCCTGATTTGAATATTTAGATAACCACCAATTCAGCATAAAAAATTCTCCATACCAGTACATTTGTGTCGTAACCTACCTAACGTTAGTAACATTCCATTTCAGAATATTACTACGAATCCTACTTAGTGCATCAAATATCCCACCTCAGAAGACCACCACAAGTACAAGTTCACATTAGAAATTTCACAGACCTCTCCAGGCAGCACTGCAACGCACGGCTCCGGCCGCCCCTAACGCCAGGGAACCTCGACATTAAAACGCAACACAACCTGTACTGCATCACTGCCGTGCATCATGTGTTGCACATAAGCTTATCACCTCGTGCATCACGTGTTGCGCCCACTTGCATCACGTGTTGCGCCCACTTGCATCACGTCGTCAGGTTGTGCTTCACGTGGAACTGAGTTTGACAACTCAAAAATGGAGCGAATTCAGGCGGGGTTCGAGGACGAGCGATGATCGTCTGCATTGGAGTACATGCATAATTATAATAAGTTGATTAAAATTTCACGAGGAGAATAGTCATCCTCAAGAATAATGGCATGCTAAAACGCACCTCAAACGAACAAAAAAGATATTCAACACACAGAAATAAAAAAATTAATTCTATTACGTAGAACGACCCGCGAGCGGCAGAAGAAAACTGTTAACTGGTTTAAAAATCTCACAGCTGCCCGTCACTCCTGCCTAGCTCGCACGCCATTCATTTCAGCGAATGAATTAATCCCAGGTTTGGTGAATGAATCCGCCAACTCGAGCAGCCTCGAGACGAGACGAGCGCATGCGCAACACCTCACCGCACGACGTCTGCAAGCACACTGGCTGTGGCCTATGAGTGACGACGGCGAGCCTATGAGTGTAACTTTTAATTAATTGCAAAAGTGTTTCCTGGCTTATCAAATTAAAAGTGGTACATTTTTTAAAATTAATTTTAAAAATAATTCAAGTCCTCTATCCCACTTTCAGTGGAAAATATTTAAACCAGCGTAGCTGTAACAATGCAAATCATGACAAATTCTTCCAACGTTCGAAATGCAAAATTTTCGATAACTGTAAAATATTGCGATGCAAAAATTTGGTAGCACGAAGTGTTAGTGACCTCTGAGGAAACTCCGGACTTTACTCCGTCAGAGATAATCCTCGTTTACAGCGCAGATAAATATTCCCACGTATTCAGATTCCACGCTCTAATCAGATCGTTTTCCCGTGGCCATTTTCCCCTCGCTCGGCAATTTCCCATCCGCGGAAATTTCCCTCTGATACGGACTGCCTTATCTGACGGTGTCGCTATTGGTTTGGGAATAAGGGCCGGGAATTTTCTCTTATCTAAATCATCAAGAGCGTGACAGAGAGAAGGACCAACTAAGAAAGCAAGAACTGTGTATTAGTATATAGAGGAATTTTGAGCAAATATCCAGTGACCATAAAAATAATTCATTCACTTTAGTCCTAGTGAAGGGTAGTCATGATACGGTCAAAACCCTTATTCAATTACTGAGAGATGAGCTCTGAATTTCTGCCCTATGTTACTACTGAAAAGTGCGCATGGCTTTGAAAAAGCAAGATGATCTAACTTTTAGTATTGTAGAGAGAGACTAGCATATGCGCCCAGTAATTACTATATTTGTTTTTAAAGTTAACGGGAGTTTTGCAGCAAGCCGTGCAGAGAATCACAAATGTTCCTCGTCGACTCTTTTAAAATCAATTACAATAAACTGAAATATGTTACTATTATGTTACTGTCATATCGTATTTTATCAAACAAAATATTTGAAATCCTTCAGGTCACATTCATTTGCGATACAATATGCAGCACACTACTTAAGACACTGCCGCATATCAGCGCGGCTTACACCAATATTCTGTTTCTTGACATATTTATTCCCAAGTACGAAGTTACTCGTGCAGTGCATTAAACTCATCGTAACAATTGCGATAACGTTTATGTTGGAGGCACCCGAGAATAAATGTAGGGGAAACTAAGTGAACATCGAAGACATAACCAATAAAAATAAACCTTATTAGCTCATTATTTAACTTTATAACGAAAATTACTATTACATAAGCTAAGACACCCGAAAAATTTTGTTAACAGCAAATCGGGTAAGATAGAAATAATATTTACAGACGTTTTAATTCTACAATAACCTAAATTCTTATAATAGGCATATCGTATTATCCGACACATATTACGGGATTATCCAATAGGGTAAATGTGGTGGATCATGTGATAAATTTACTCATCTGAAGATCAAATTTATTGCCCCAAAAAATCACCCCCCCCTCCCCTCCGTCTCCCTCCCTCACAGTTTCCAAAGTCTCGTTCCCTTGATAGAAAGTTGTTCACAACTCGAAAGCTCGGGTAAATAAATAATTTCCCAGAAGAAATTCTCCAATCATCCTTTAAGTCAAATTCTATGAAATAGTGCTACAATGTACAGAGAGACCAGCCAAGCAAGCAACCAACAAACTGCGAATTATTATTCAATGATGATTATTATACGTTGCACCACAATGTATACCACTATATCATTTTTATGTAATAGAATTCCTAGGTTTGGATTCACCATGCATATATGAAGCTCAATTTCACCATGCGCATTTGTAAATCCGGAACACAATCGAGTTCCGGATGCAAACAACACGCTCAGCTGTACACAGCACAAAACCCTGTTGAAAATGTTCGACACGTTTTCTCGTACTGAGATACGAGCTCGTAGCACGGATACACGACGGCATTACATGGAGCAACACTGAATTTCGCGGCTGCGGGGCAGCCCTGCCAGGCGTGACGGCAACGCGAATTTCTGAATTCGGGACCCCAATTTTTGAGGTCGGGCAGGTAACTCGGCAGCAATTAGATTTCGAATTACGGCAAGCAATGAGTGGTTTTTCTTTGAAATGCGTTGATTTCATTCGAGTGGAACTTAACGAGTCAGTCTCGTTTTTGTTTAAAGAGGAAAATGAGCATTTTTGTTTAAAGAGGAAAATGTACATCATCGTGTATTATTTTCTACTTCACACTCGAAATGAAAATAGGCTAAGCACAGAAGTGAAGTTCGAAGGCGAAGTTCGGAGAAACAAAAGTCTCTGAGTTTGTGAGGCGTCAGTAAAATTATAAACAGTCACATTAGAGCGCTTCAAGACAGTCGTCACGACACCACAGACTTTGTACTACCGACTTTCAATTTTGCATGTTCATCCTTTCGATTAGAAATTCTTCTACCATGGCATGATGATATCAAGGTAGTATGGTATGATATCATGCCGAAAATTATGCAGGAATACAGAGTTTTAAAATTTCTGCTTATCCCGCAATGATGTGAGATAAAGTCAGTCACACCAAATCATATGCAATGCTGCGCCGATGCACCAACCGAGAGGGCACCATCACAACGGTTAAAAAATACGTCTACATTTTCCATCGCTACACCACAAGCAGTACTCAATACCCACGTCTTTAAATAATAATTTCAAAACATATTGGTCTTCATATACTCACATAAAACAGCGTGACGTTGCTACATTTTTATCAATGTAGCAGTATTCAAAGATGACGCACCACGTCTTTATTGCCTCTTTCGAAGTCGATGGCGTTCTGTTTCGAAGCAGATTTCACCGCTTCAATTCAACACAAGTTTTTCCACTGAATTTTTCGGCCCCTCAAATATTGAATGGCGCTATGCATTTCTATTTAACCTGCAAAGGTAATAAGGCTTCTTCAAACCCCGCAGAACAAGATTCTATCATTTTTTATATGAAAGCCCGGGCTGTCTAACTTCCGAAATAAGAACCAGCAGTTCATTGTGCAGGAGACGTGCCCAACACGACGGTCCTTTTCTTTGATACTCAACCGCAGAATTTATTTTCCATTTTTTATTCTTTAATTCTCTCTAGCACTAATGACTCAAGATCTCTCTTTTCTCTTTCAGCCTTCAAGACTCCTAACAAAACACAGGGCTGCTGGACCGAGGCGTCGGCTCCGTTGTCCCGTTTAGTCGTAGCGGATCATGTTTGTTTCGATGATCTGGGTAGAAGAAAGCGTTGCTGCCTAGATCCGGACCACGTTGTTTCTAGAGCCCGGATCACGATCAGTTCAAGAGGTGAATAGCGCTACGGCCGGGCTCGGAGGTCTGCCAAATTAGGCTGACTGAGATAAAGCGCACCAGGATGTGTCGACCAAATGGTGCCCCTAAAACCCAGGTGTCCTCACACGCCAATGTTCACAGAAGAGTTACGAGAGCTGAATTACTGCAAGTTCCGCCTGCTGAGTTTTCAAAATTAAGGTCATAACGTACAGGAATTTTCTTTTCACAGTGAGTCGACATGCGACGCGTACGTCGAATACGCAGACTGATTTAATGCAAGCACACAAGTTAGCCACCTCGAATAGGAAGCTGACGTGGTACTTTAAAAATTGTTTTGGGACCATTGAAAAGAGACGAGAGCTTTCATACAAATAGACTCTCCCAGAGAATGAAATCACTCCGGATGGTCATCAAAGGTTGTCTGAGAGGCTCCAGTGTACAGTGACGTTATTTGTCAAGCTGTCGAGAAAAGAAACACAATTGGCCTCGCTGAACCCTTCAGAAGATGTAGAATACAAATGAGATTCCATCAGTAATTGTGTCAAGTCTCACCCAGAACGGTGTCTAACAGAAAGACTGGGTGAAGATTACGCCGTATTAGAGGCATGAAGAGCCTATTTCGCCTATGTGGGATCATTGCCGAATCATGACAATGTAAGACGTCAATAACGTTTAAATGACATTTAAAAACAAATTTTTCCAAAGCACGTTACGAGAGAAGTTTCGGTTACTAATAAAATAAATAACTCAACGGGAACTTCAATTAAGGAATAAAGAAATAAAAGGCAATCCTAACATTAACAACTGTGAATAATGTCGTTACATATGACGTCACATCCGATGAGCTATGCAGCAGGGTAAACAAGCAGTAACTTCATTCGTTTTACGCCAATCAAAAGAACTAAAATATGCGACTTTGAGAGTGTTCAAAGAGCGATGTGCTTTCGCAACGAGCTGGAGTCCACTTCAATGCCGCTTTGAAATCACGAGCTCGAGAAGGCCAGGTAATGCTCTGCCAGCGCGGCCGATGGATGGGGCCGCTTTGGCAGGGGCGCAATAACGCTGCAGAGAAGTGCAGGTGCTGGACAAGGCTGCAGTCCTCGCAATAATCGATACGATTAATACCAGTCAGGGGGTCGCATTGCAATGTTCCGTCAATGCCGAGCGCTTTCTAGCTGGACACTTTAACGCGGCGACCCACGGTACAACTGGGGCGCTTTAACGAACTGCTGAGTCTCCTTCTGGACAGACGGGCAGCGCTTTCCATTGTGCCACTATCGAGTAATTGTTTTGCCTCCTTCTGTCAGGGTGATATTTCAGTGAATATCTTCTTGTCTCCCGAGTCAAAACATGGAGGCTTGCCTTCTGGCAACGCAGTCATGGAAGCGTTGTTGAAGGAAGAAGACCGTCCTCCGAGGCTCCGAGTCGAGCGTAGTACACTAATATTGACGTGATCAAAGAACATTCTGTTACTCCGTACAACAACGAAGATTCAAAGTAATATGTTCATCTGCATGTAACATAACTTTTCGTAGATTTTTCAACATAAGATATTGCATTTTAGAACACAAAAAGTTTGTTCTCTTTGTACTACGGCGATTAATTTTCAGATCGGTAATTTACGTGCCGACGACATTAACTGCGTCTCTTCACAACTCCTTAGTCGCCGCTGTAATTTTTTCAGCGACCGCCGCCGCAATAAACCAAGCTCCTGCATTTTCACGCAACAACCACACAGTATAGATTGTTGTCTCAGCTGCTGCATAGTGTTTTTCCTCTCTTCTTTTGGTAAAACACAGAATGAAGTAGTGAAATTCATAAAGACGCTACTATCTCAAGAATCTCCAAGAATTCAATCCGTTTAATAGCATGGGAAGACTGGTGTGAATCCCGCCATGTAGCCGTCACTTCGGAATTTTGGCACTCCGACATTGCCACATTGCCTCGAGTTCGAGTCACATTGGAGTTCGATTTCCATCTATGCATGATGTGATCAAACGCTTGCATCAACGTCCTGATCTCAGTTTTGCGTAACGCGACCGCCATTGTGGACAAGATGCGATGTAATAATCAAATATAAATTTTATCGTCAGACGACGGCGTACGACTTGTGTTTGAGCCAAAGAATGGACCCCTCAGGTCGTTCCTACAGTAATACTCTATTCAGTTTTATTCCATCACGTCTCTCTCAGAGGACACCCTAGACGGTGCGGCTGAAGTCGGCCAGATGTGCCGCTCGCAGCATGTGCCGTGCACTCAGCGCTAGGGTGTTGACTGCGGTGCGGAAGCTCACCGACCCCGCGGCACACCGCAGGACACAACGGAGAACACTGCAGAAAGTGCACTGCAGGATCCTGAGCTGTGCAGTAGTGCAGTGCACTACAGTGTGGTGCAGTAGTGCAGTGCACACCATGCTGTGGTGCAGCAGTGAGGGGTACGCAGCCGGGCCCTCTGCTGCGTGAGTGGGGGCCCTCTGCTGCGTGAGTGGGGGCCCTCTGCAGCGTGAGTGGGGGCCCTCTGCAGCGTGA
>VOMN01009698.1:0-21138 GCA_014899125.1 Orchestia grillus
CCAAAGAAAGAACATTAGTAGATATCTCGCTTAGTGCACAAGCTTCTTAGCTGTTCGTCACCGAATGACATGAAGGTATTAAAATTTGAAAAGATAGTCAATTTTAACCTCACCAGCTAAGAAAGTGAGCATATCATATATCACCAGCTAAGGTGATATAGGAACTGAACACTGAGCGATAAAAAAATACTATGAAAAATAAGAATTAAAAATTGCATGTTTTGTGTTTAAAACTTGTAACAGTGTGAGTAGTCAGGATTTCAAACTGTTTTTTTCATTGGGCCTCTGGCTTTGGCTGATTTCTAGTAGAGAAAAAAAACTCCTTACCGTGTCATGCTAGCGACGACAAGTAACTCAGGATGCTGATCTCGCTCTTATACGAAAAAAAATTGCGAGCATTGTCATAGTTGAGTTTAAACTGTGATCTTCCGCCCGTCTGATCAGCTCGTAAAGACATGCTTGAATCCATACCACAGTCTGTGGCCTGTGAGATTCATGGTTTTATTTTTGCCGAGTTGGCGATTGGTTGCGCCATTAATGGATGTTAATGGAAGCTGCAATAGCACCTCGCTATAGAGCGGGCCACATAAGCTCTGCTTGAACGTTCACTGAGACGGTCGGTATGACTGCGTCCTGGCCCCAGTTGTAAAGGCTTCCCCTCTCCGCCGGGGCTCCAGCCACGAGGTGTCCGCATTATCTTGAATGAAAATACAGCCTCAATGGGTCATTGAGTTCAGCTGTCAAGGTCTTAAAGCGAAAACACTGATAATAAATAGGTGGTTTAACTCGTGGCACGAGGCGTAAAAGAATAATTGTTTTATGAATTATATATTCAAATAAAATATATTCGTAATACATGAGAAAACTGATCAATATTCTCCCAGTGAAGTAACACTCTAGTTAAAGAGTGTTCACAGTTACAGGTGTTAGAGCTCCCAACTGGCAAAATATCGTCAGAATGACAAGTGAACAGTATGAATTAGAGTAAACATTTTAGAGACATCAAGCATGAAGAGACAGTACTTTCACATGAGAACACTCTGGCAACAGTAAAATAAACACTGGCTTGTTGGATACAACAATTTGCGTCAAAATGTTGATCATGAAAGAATGCGTTGCATGGTAACCTGAATAGGAAACAACCGGAAGAAGTTTAGACAAGTTAGAGATAAAAACTATCTGGTGGAGTACAGTGGAAAGTGAATCGGGTAAACGGTGTAAGCCATCCACCCCACCACGCTCTCCACCACCTGCTCGGCAGCTCGTGGAGGGATTAAGGGATGCGACTATACCTACCCACGCACTTGCAGAAACATGACATATCGACATGCCACTCGACTGTAAAAACCCGAAGTAGGAGAGCTTAAACCTATTTTAACCCATTAGTTGTGAACACTGGAGAGATTTTTCAATTTTTGTCAAAGTTTGTATATTATGTTGTTTGCGTCTGACTGACCATTACAAAGTGTCGATGTATTTATTGCTTGGCTGGCGGTCCTAAGAAGTCTCGATAGTCTCTTAGCTTCCAGAAAGTTTGACAGTATTGCAGCGTAGGGCAAATTCTGAGCCAAAATTGAAGTGTCCCTATTGGAGTCACAAATTCAAACGCATAATATCTATTTGAAATAGGACGCTTCAACTTATACTGGACACGTGCAACTGAATGTTGTGCAACGCCCTGGGCTCTTGAGAAAATGTGACGAAAAAACAAAGCGAAAATATAATTCAATTTTTAATATCCATTTTAAGTTAGGAATTTTACAAAAAGTATGAATCGGGAGAACTTGTTTTCTCAAGCAAAGATATCACCTCTGAATATATTTTCGAAAATATATCTGAATCATACACGCAACGATCATTTCGAAAATAGTAATACGGATAGTTTATAAATTAGACCAAACTAAAATCACACTACGCTATGTTAATGAAAAAATTTATAGTACAAAATCATTTCTCAAAGATGTAATTGAGTTCAAGATTTAGGTTTCTAAAATATGTTTTTTTTTTCATTTTAGTCATCGTTTATCAGAGTTTCATGAATGAAAACTGGTACTTCTGTGGGTATTTTCGGCAGTGATGATAGAAGCTTAGAATTCCGAAACATATGCGAAAGAATTTTTTTTAAAGATATTCCCAATTACGTTGGTTCTTTTCACCTTGAAAATTAGGGATCACAGAAACCGACACATTGGAACAAAATTAATATGCAAATGTAAAACACAAAATAATTATTTTCAATTTCAGAAATATTTAGAGAGTTCTCAAAAAAGTAACGGAAATAGCAACACCAAGAGAAGCATTTTCCCCAGGAATTCTTCGCCGATCAAAATTTATAGCAAGATTTTACCAGGGAAATTTTTGTAGACCGTTGGCGAGCAGGAACACATCCCCACAACCCATCTACGGGCTGCGACGTCACAAAAATGACCCTTTCGATCAAGAACGCAAAGCTCAAGCAGCAATTTGTAAGTTCGGGGTAACACTTTGGTCAGTCGAGGGTGAAAGCTTGCCGACTGGAAGTAGCAATTAAGCATAACACACAAGAAGTATTTTCTAACGCTTTAAAAAGAAGGTTCATCATCATTAAAAATATCAATAATTAAAATGCATACCAATATCTACACCAAGGAGTAACAAAATGTAATCTGTAGAGTATGCATAATTACGATAGTTTTCTGTTGTTTACATTATCGACTGATAAATGGGCACTCGGATTTTTCTTTTCACGTGAGAGGGTAAGCCGCTTCAAGCGAGGGATTAATTCTTTTCATAACGAAAGGTTATCCGCTCTTTCTCTCCCTGGCAGTTTTTTTTGTATTTCGTTTAAAGGCTAAGCTTCCTATTATTAGAAAATTGCATCAATAAATTGTTCACCCAGCAGTAAAAAGAGAATATTGCAAACAGACGCACAAAACCATATTGGAGACTCGATGCGTTCGTTCTGACCAAAAATGACGAGCTCTGTGTTTCTCAGTTCGACCTAATTAAATAACTTACTTCCATCCCACTGGATGCAACAAACTCTGAGAATAGTAGAATTGCTCACCGTTACCCTACAATTCGCATTTAAGATTTGATTAGTGAGACCTGGTGGACTATCTAGTGATCTATAATCGTAAAAAATAAAATTTCGATATACTATTCAAAAAAGCCTCCACGACATTTCACTAAAAGCATCCAACCATAACGGAGATCATACTTTAGAAGCGCTAAAACACACTCGCACGATTTAAGAGAAAATCGTTCTGACAAGAGCCGAAAATACAATAGAAAGAGTTACTTTTCTAAGAGTATTAATATTATCGCGATTATAGCCCTTGCATCAATCTTGCGCGAGCCCTTGCTGCGAACATGGGATCAAGCACCATGCATTTCTCAATTCTACAACGCATGTGACCCGACATGTCCAACAAGGGCTTGCACAACAGAACTGGACTGTGCAAGGCTTGGCACGAAAGAAGCACCGCAGTTGGAGCTGTTTTGCAAGTATTGGCGTTTGAGACAGTGATGGCTACCCCGCTCGGTCCAATAGATGCTTCCCATTGTTGAGTCAAAACGTTGCCCAGAAAAAAAAGAATTATGCGCGAAAAATTAGATCGTCTAAGAACTGAATTGCTCTGCTTTTCTAATCTGATCGACGGCCATTGCGTTTTTGCAGACTTAAATCTCTTTAAAATAGGATGATATAATTTATACGAAGAAATAAAATTATGCTTCACGAATCAGCGAGCTGTTGAGACACGACTCAAGATGAAGCGAGTACTGTTTTTTAATTTTCGATAGAGAACACCGTCCTCGTTATATGTAAAATATATATCAAAATTAGATAAAATTTAGACGGAGAGGTTATTTTTTTATGAGAACCGAATTCAAGGAGAAAGCAGATTTACGTCTGTAAAAATAGGTGATTTGCATGCAGAGCTAAGAAGGAAAGTTTTTCTATGGAAGCACGCTGGACTTTCTGGTATGACGAGAGCGGAATAGACACTTCTACAGTCAGTGCTCTGATTCTTCCTTTCTTTGAACTTTTGTTCTTAATCCTTGCGCCCTTGACTACTGTAAGAAGATCCATGAAAGCTCGGAAATATTCTCCCTTTTCATGCAAGACTAAAATACAAAATTATTGTAAGTGAATTCAAAAACAATTTTGGAGAATTACTGAATGTGCCTGCTATTTCACCTAAGATTCTGTTATCTACAGATTCACCTACCGCGAAATTGACGATACCAAACTCCCATGTGATGCTTCATTGAAGTCGTGCACAAGTAGTGAAGCAAGAAGTCGCCGTGAACGTTATTTCACACATGAGACAAACACGTCCCGTGGCTTCAACATTTCGAAGAAGAAGCAACTCTGGAGGCACTAAGAGGTCGCTGTGTAGGCGTTTTCAAGCCCAGAGTTCTTACAACGCTCGCGAAATGTGAAATTCCATCAACTGCCGTAGAAATAAGTTTTGCCTCCCCCCCTCGACACACAGACGCCGTGTACAAGTGAAGCTTTTTATGACCTGCGTTATAACTTTTATAGAAGCCTGAGGCTCCAAATGAATTTACTTTATTAACGATTACGCATCATAATATTAATAAACTTAGCATTGCGTGCACTAAAGGATTAAAGTTTTCAGGCAAGTGTATCCAAATATCTTGACACAAATGTAAATCGAAACGAATCCGAGAGTTCACAGCTCAACGGGAAGCGCATTTACAACTCTACTTTGGAATACAAGGGCACATCGCATCTTCCCGAACGTAACACAAGCTTAAAATTTGAATTTTGCATCCTTTTAGAATTACCTACACTATATTTTCCACAAAGTTTAAAGAATTCAGTGAGGTATATTCACCAAACAAGTGAGGAAAAGAGTTGTGATATAGAAGTCTTAAATAAATGTGGTACTACAGAAGCCCTGCTTCGTAACATTTCATGGCATTACGAGAAGGAGCAAGAAGTTGATTAAGTTCGAGAAAGCACTACACGAGTTGACCTCTCATCAAAGTGAATTTTGTTCCCCCCGGCAAGTTTTAAGAGCGCTGCGAGCGATGCTAATCTGATTCAGTGGGAGGGAGTCTTGGAAGACAAAGACTTCCTAAGATCCTGTCCCATGGAGGCGTTTGACGGAGTCCCTGTCGCTCTAGGCGCGAGCTTTAGAGCCAATCTGAAGATTTCAATGAGATTTTTTTGGCATGATTCCAACGTCGGCGCTTAAACCTTGGAGAAGCAATTTCTCGCGTGGTCGGCGTAGCCCGAGAATGCCAGCGAGGATACAGAAAACCTCTAAGAAAGCACCACGACCGCTTCGGATTCCATGCTGGCTGTCAGGCCTACAAAAGTGGATGTCCCGTAGCAACGACGTGTCCAGTTTCGTAACCAATGTCTCAATACCACTCCCCTGGGTGGATTTTGGAGCGACTCACAGCAGGGTTGTCAACTTTACTCACCATCATCTCCTGATTCAGTTCTGATCGATAAAATAGTAAACTCAAGATAGAGGAATATTCAAGATCAAAATGGTTGCTTTCTATTCTATAATGCACGGATGACCTTTTTTGTGTAATTGCCTAAAATAATTCGAAAAAAATTGATTCGATTTTCGCGTGAAAAAAATCTTGAAGCAGTGGGTATTGAAACTTATCACTTCATCGCTACTGTCAGTAGCTGAACCAGTGGTACACAAGCGCTTTTCTTCTGAACTACGTCATTCACCAATTCCCTAAAATATAAAATAATTGAACCCAGTGTCCATTTTGTGGGGTAAATTGTTGAAACATCTGAGGTTTACTTCATTACCCAAGTTTTCGAGTTCTTCGGCAGAGTGCATTTTCAAGGGACATGCAACAAGAAGTTATGGATTTGAAATCTTCCAGCTCTCATACCTCGTTACGCATCAAGTGGTGTCACGTTCTACTGTGGATAAATAGCAACAATGGGGACGAAATAGATTATAGAATACAACGTCAAGAATTCAGAGAAGACGGGGTAACAGAGCAGTGATGGTTTTGAAAGGACATTTTGGGCTTAGTAGAGAGTCAAGGAGGAGCAACGCACAAGAAGCGCGGCATAGATGAAGGTGAGCGTGGCATGGAAGTGCTGCATGTGAGGAGTCTCCAATAGAGAGACGAAGTGCAGCGTCAAATCTCCTCATGTATGAAAAAGGACGCCCATTTTGGCAGCGCTAGTTTCGCTTTCGTCCCCTACTGACACGGCTTTACTAATGTCTATGGAGAATAACCTAATTTTTTTACAATATATCTAATTGCTGAGCTGCTTAGCTGTTCCCATTATGAAGTTAATGTGCAGAGGAAACAAATAATCCGCAAAAATATATTTTTCCATTTTGGAGAGTGGCTTCTAAGTTTAGTTTAAAGAATACGACAAAGCTCTAATAAAAAAAGGCTGGAAGCTATCCAGGAATTTATCGAATGAAAAACAAAAAGCGAAATCTCGTTCTGTATAAAGTAGAGCCAACGATAACAAAAACACAAAATTTTTTCAGTGAAAACCAGCTGCAATTTTGAGTCAAACTCGAATCATTAAAAAGATATCAAGCTCTGGAATGGAGTTAGAGTCTGCGTATATCTGGAGTCGGACAAAGCGTATGCAACAATAGCCATAATATTCTCGGTCGAGATCGCCAGATGCAATAAACTCACAATTGCACGATGAATAAAATTGACGAACGTCAATTCCAGCTGACAGAGCAAAACAGTACGAACTTTGTAGTTCAGTATTAGGAGCTGGTACACAGCTATGACGCCAATCTGGCACAACTTGGGTAATGTGAAGTTCTCGTATCAGGCTTCAACGTGGGATTTTAGCTCTAAAAAATACTTTGTGCTATACATTGATTCCCATCACAAATCATTCCAGGTAAGAGAACACATCCATTTAGAAGTAAGATATGCCAGACAAGGTCACTTTCCTTTTAGATATTCCACTATGCATGCGTTACAATGCAGCACCTAATACCCCAATTTCATACCCGAAGGATCGAATGATTTGAAATTTTGATATTTTTTAGGACATTGACCTTGTAGCTTTCCTCATGGAGAGTTTCTAGTGTTACAGATGAGCTCTACCACTATTCAAAATCAGCGCAGTTGAGCGGGAGACTTTAGGCAGTTCTTCGCAGTGATGGTAATTCTCCGACGTATTCTGGTAGTTTTGCGCAGATTATCTCTTTGGGCGAGGATTTGGCTAGTGGCCGTTTGCAGATTTCGGCAGCAACGTTCGTCCCTTGAGCGGACTTAGCGACCGAGCCACTGTGCTGCTGGCCAGTGGACGAGACGAAAATGCCAAGAAACTGCGAAAAATCTGCTCCGATTTTTAATAGGCATGGACTCCCCGAGCGGTACAGCCTATTCAATTCAGAGACTGCAGATTAGTGATAAAATGCTAACTACAGCTGACTATCAGTCCTCATAGTCCTTTTCAACGTGGATAAAAGTTCTTTCGGCACATGAAAACGGGCACGAAGCGAGTGCGGCGCACCAACCTGAGAACGTAGACGCCGTCACAATTAATGCTGAGGCTCTTACCTCGTCTTCCTGATACACCGTATAAAGCATTAACTATTTTATCGTTCAAATATATTATAAAAATTAAACGAAGTGTCTCGAATAATTAGCGTAAACATCCGCGTTCACAAATGAATACTCCAGTGCTGTTATTTGGCCAGGTATTTAATGCAGTTGAATGGTGACACATTCTTTCAAATATCGTGCTAGACACAAATCTTTACATTTACGAAACAAAGGAATGACTTTACTCTAATTATGCCACATTTGGAAAAAAATCGAATGGAATATCGAGAATTTAATACAATTTATGTAGATTTTTATTTTTTAGAATTACCATGGAATATATACTTAAAACTCTTACCATCTTAGAAAATTTTGTATCAATCAGGTTTTACTGTTCTCGATAAAAGTAGAGAAGAGTCATGTTGAAAGAGTTGCACGATTAAAAATATTTCAAGTTAACGTTCAATAATATTTTCTTTTATATTTGTGAAGAACTTCGAAACCTCGACCAACGCGCGTAACGTACCTCTGCTGATATCTTGCCATCACTCGACATGATGCTGCGGCATCTAACAATTCTTACTCGATTGTGGGACTGTCTCAAATGGGAATTTCTATTGGCAAGCAAATGCTTTAAATGCGCCAGGTACCGGGCGTCCCGACTTGGATGGTACGCAATTCTCCACAACGCTGAACATAACCCGTGATAAGTCGAGGAGTTCGTACACCCCAGATACGAAAATTCGAAGACTCGAGCTAAATGTTGCAGAGAAAATAGCTCCCAAAAACGAACGGAGCGAGAAAAGGTTCGTAGGTCGCAAGACAACACGTACGATCTATCAAACTCTCAAACTGGCAGAGAGAGAAGCTTGTGGTATGCTATAGTACAAAATGAACCTCCAAGGAAAGAAAAACCATGGCGGTACTAGGAAATTGAAATAATCTTACAGTGGATGCTACGAAATAATAAATGCTGTTAAGATATTCCCCTCGTGTAACAACACGTCAGAGAGCCGGGTATGAGGAGGAGACGAGGGACATTGTTTAATAAGAATAACATTCAGTAAAACTCAGCTAATAAAATATTACCTTCGTAAAGAAACACCCACTAAAGAGACGAGTATCATTTGTAAAGTAACAGCATTCAATAAAAAGCAGCTGTTCAAATATTGCCTTCATATAGGAACACGAGCCAAAGCGCCAAGCATCAGGAAGAGACTAAAGCACTTGTATTAAAAAAACTGTATTCAATCGGCTGTGTGAAATAAGCGGCATCAAAGGATTAAAGCGGACCGGGAGAGAGGGTAGTTTACGGGAGTATAGAGAGGTTCTGCTAGTGACACCAGAACAAAGGCATGCGAGGGAAGCGCTGCAGCACAAAGGTGTCTCGAGCCCGGCTGATCTCTCCAATACCCTCAGACTCAAATGTACTGGAGCAAGCACGGCTGTGGCCGAGGCAGGAACCTTGTGTCTGGCCGCAATGCACGGCGATTTAGCAGGTGTGATACAAAGGCCTCGTGACGACGTATACTTAGCTACGTTTTGCCACGTCAGCCACCTATGAAATAAATTAGAAATCCCAATGCAAATGAGCGGAATCTCGACAAACTCGTCGAGCGAGGAACTCCGCATGCTTGTTTAGAATGACGGTCTACGGAGTTAAATCATCGTGACACAAAGGTGGTGTTGCGGCATTCGTGCTACGCATTCACTGCTGGGTAGCCACCCACTGATTCACTGAAGAACACAAGAGGCACTCTGAACACAACTGGACCCAAGGCCACTGAAGCCAACCATCTTCACTCATGATTGCACATCTATTCAGTTCTCGTAACGTATTGCCACTCTATAGGGAGTACAAGCCGAAGTACTTATAGAGAACATAGGAATATACGAAATTTACCCATTTTTGACTGCATTAGCCATTCCCATCATAAAGTGAACATACGGTGGTGACGTACGCTATGTTTATTACATAGTAGCAATTGCCATGAAGATAGAAACCTTCCACGTCCGCAGGAGGTGACAGAGCGTTGAAATGATAAGAAGGGCTTTTTCAAATGGCAGTATTTGGTTTCTGCAGTTTCAGAGACTACTCTGCTCTAGAACCCGATATTCAAAGAACAGCAGTTGGAGTTGTGAGAAGGGAATATATAAAATCTTCAAGCAGTTCGTTACTCAGTTTTCAAATAGGGCCAACCTTCAGTCAGGTAAAAACATACCCTTCGTTTAATAACAAAGCACGAAGTAACACATTATTGTCGATTTATGTGACTATTCAAATCATTAAATCAGTGGGTAAGTAATTTTATTCTCTAACCGTCAGCATTGTCTCCAAGAGATGTGCAGACAGATGCAGTCGTCACCAAACGTGGATTTTATCTTGTCGCTATCGTAGGGCCCGCAGTTTGGGAGTTGTTCGCACCGTATGATCGTGGGCGACGGGGACCAAAATCAGGCAACCGAGGGAGCACATTCACATAATTGTTGCGTAAATAAATGAGAACATTCACCTGCATTCTGTTTTCCGTTCATCTCGCAAGTTTTCGAGTATTTTTACTCGGGATTTCCGATTGTTGTGACGATCATTCTTAAACATATTGCTAACTATTGCAACGAAAAACTTTAAATTGAATTTGCTGACCCACGTTTGAATTTCTCCCTGGGATGCAGAATGCAGTTTTTGTAACGTGGTTCATTCGACCGATGATTAAACTTGAGCGCAAAGAAAACTAAAGTTGCCTTCAGGGCGAGAACTTCTATAATTTCCGTGTGAAGTTTTTTTAAGACCACCCTCATCCTTACATTAAAATTACCCAGCGACAGATAATTACAGTTCGAATTAATTACAAGGCTGAAAAGTTTAGAGATAGACATCGTGCGAACGAAGGAAGAAGAAGAGGCCGCCAACTAAAATAAAATGTATTTGCAAATAATTTCTTGACAAACACTTCACACGATTTTGAAAACAGTCTGGCAAATATGGTTTCGGCGCCTAGTAAATAGCTGCATTAACGAACACTAATTCCATCAGACATTCCGTGGACACCTCAGTCTATTTCAGAAAATAATAAATATTTCGTTGAAGCCTCAATCCTCGCCGCCGTTCATCAGATGAGCTATTGAAGTCGAATGAGCCAAACGATAAACAAATTTGTTGGCCGAAAACAAAGTGATTTCGCAGTAAGGCCAAATGTTTGGTCGTTTGAATGCGTCTGCCTCGGACTTTTAGTCCATTTTTCGATGGGCTTTTGGCGAATATTATACGAAGGACGCGATATATCCCATGCATATAAATCTGCTTTAAAGTACCTGCTGGGGTTTTAGAGCTTTCGTTCGTCTCTTCCAAATCGCAGCTCAAGTCCGTCATATTAATTTTCCAGTTCATACATATCGTCACGCGGCCAACTCAGTACTCCGGGAGGAAAAAATGATCTAAGCTCTTTAGGAGGGATGGATTAATCTCCTCATTTACTTTGCGAGTCCGGGCACTCTCGAAATTTCAAGATTTTACGAAAAGGCAGAAGACAATTTAGACCGCGAGAGTTGAGACAAATGAAAAAGTCACGCTTTGGGAATGATGGGCGTGAGACCAGAAATAAAGAACATATTTCATGCGATAAAAGTAGGTAAAAAGAAGACAGAACGAAAAATCTTGCTCGAAACTTGAACTCAATAAGATACCGTGAACTTCTACGCCGTCACCTCTACGCTTTAGTAGTGAAATACGGCAGAAACTCTGCTGATCATCCTAAACGACAGACTACAAAGGAAAGCATTCTGCTTTAGAGTGGATCGCACCGCCCCCTGCTGTAACTTGGTCGCGATATCTCCCAACACAAGCGACTAGCAAAGAAAAAAGGATCAGAATAAAGGGGAAACCGGAATTATCCCAATTAATCAATTGAAAACACTGCAGTATTCGATTTCATGGTATTAAGAACAGTGCTACATACTGTATTGCCTGTTGTGAGAAGGTGGTTTTCCTCTCTTTTGCAGTAGAATCACGCTTCGAGCGAACAGCATTCTCACTCAACTTCACTCATCCGAACCTATCGTTCATACTTCCCACCAACGCACATCGAATGACTCTACTTTGGAAACTATACAATAATCTCAAGTCATTAAATAGCCTAAAGCTGTATTCATGCAAACGGATACGTATCAACAATAAGAATGGCAATTGTGAATACCTTTACCACGCTGGTCACGATGTGCGCCACACGTGTACACGTTCCCTGCGTTAGGTTGTTCCACAGCAAGGCCGGGTTTGAATTCGGAAACACTTCAGCGTTTTGAAGTTAGACATGTTTTCCTCATGCTTGCTATCTTTACTCGGATTAATGGGTTAGATTCTTTTAATATCCAACTACAAAGGTTCTCTTCAACCCAAGTGATATAAGAGTGTCGACACAGGCAAACTGCTGCGTAAGAGCGGAATGAATGCTCTCATTGGTATACCTGCGGGTCAAATCGCGAGCAACGTGTTAATAAATTGTAGCATTAAGTTAGAGATACCATACATGAATACACAAAGAAATTGACCGTTTCAAAATAATTTTCGCAACACAGTGACCGATTTTCGGGACTAAACAAGTTAAGGAAGGAACATACAAACACATTTCGATGGATACCACTTACTCGACCGACTCGTTTTCTAGTGACACGAAACAGCGAATAAACGCCACTGAAAAGCTCTCTGAGCCAAGCCAAACCCGCAGGTGGTCATTGGGGCGAGAAAAGCCCGCTTCACTCAAGCGATTCCGGAGTTTGGCGGACGTAATAATGCCGCAACAATTCAGATGATGAATCGAATTACAATTCACCGCGCGGCCAAAAACTATGTTTGCAAGTTAAGAAGGCAAAATCCTCCGGTGTCCGTTGGTGAGAAATATTAAAAATACAGAGCTTCCATTGCGTGTTTCATAGTGAAATTTGTATTGATTGCAACAGGCTAGGATGTACAGATGTTTGGCAGAACAAAATTTACAATCACGATAGTTTTATGAACACATAACAGGATGAATTATTTTCCCAGTATAACCAACGTCAAGTTGAGAAACAACCACATTTTACGATTTGGCGTAAAATGATTAGGTAATGATGTCGAATAAGTGTACAAAAAAGGAAATAATATTAGGCCTTCTAAATTCGTTCTTTCTTCTCCATTTACGCTCGTGCAATGGAGTTATTGCACTAAAATTTCAAATGACCTTTAATTTTGTAATGTCGTAGTGAAGGACAGTTTACAGCATTGGTTAAGAAGTATAAATCGGTCCGAGAATTTATCATCACATACAGCGCACGGGTGAGGCACCACAGAGAAGGTGAGCCACAAGACCGATCAATCATCACAGGATGCACGTGATACGGCGCATCATGTGAAAAACGCTGGACGGTAAAGAGAAAGTTCTTGTTGCGCCAAATGACTACGAACAAAGCGAGTTGAACTCCATCAACAGAACTCGAAAGTAATTAAATTTCTTTACATTGTCGTTTTCTTAAGAGATCTACTATGAAAAAAGGAACATTTCAACACAGTAGAATGTAAAATAAGATGTACCAGTTTTATGAGAAATTTTAAGTTTAACATTCACTGTCCAGCCTGTAACACTTGTAAGTAATGCAGGAAAAACGTTCCGACGTGTTTACTCTATTAAAGCTACTCAACAAATCTAGGCGTTTCGATATAAATTATAGGGAAAATACTGCTAGCTCAAATCTACTTCAATTCCTCGGTAGCAGAGTGCATTTTAGCCTATAGTCTTGCAACTATGTACATTTCGCCCTACGTTGACTCGAAAGACGTTCAAATTTATCAGTTTGTATATTTTTCCTTTTCTCAGCATCCTTAAGCACGTATCACTCACTACCTCAAAAGCAAGAATATCAGAAGGGCTCGTTCGAAAAATAGGAGAAACTCAACAGACACAGAAGGGCCGGTCGGTGAAGGACTTCGTGAGCTTACCAAGGAGGTTCTTAAGCATTACTTCGTAAGTTAAAACAGCTCAAAGATCTCAAACACAGGAAAGAATTCACTGTTTGAATACAGGTACTCTATATGCCCTAGCACATCCATCTCACGAAAATGTTGCCGGGTACTTCACACTATTTAATTCAACATGACACCAAGGACAACGGACTTTACTGAGATCTGCGCTGGAGTACCGAAGCACAGCACCACATCGGTTGCCCGGCACCGTGGACTCGATAGCAGTGGAGGACTCTCTAGGGCCTGCTCTCATCTGCAAGAAGCTTATGTGACAGCTAAGCGAACTCTTCACTTTCGAATTTCTCTCAGTATTGATTGCAGGACTTGAGCTACTTACATTTCATCCGGCAATGCTTGCTGCGGTACTCGACAGAATGGCTAGAGATTTGTGGAGTTTTCTTATTACAAAGATCCAACGGCCAAATTGGTTCATGTGCACTGAGAAACTGATTTGCACAAAGCAGGAATGCAGCTCCCTTAACTTAGTGGAACATTTAATAATAATTTCCATCCTTTTTCTGCTCCATCATTAGAATATAAAATTAGACTCTTTTGCATAATTAACGGCACAGATATTTGTGTAATAATCAACGGCGTAGAGAAAGAATGAAATTTTCATAGCAGTTCTGTCCTTATCGAGCATTTGTAGTCCAACTAATTTGCAACTTTAGACTCTAAGCTTCCTCATTTCGGGAGGAAATGAAGAACCCTATTTACGCGCACACAAAGCTGCGTTTCGACTCGTACGTTGAGGTACTCACTACGCACGAGGTCTTGAAGTTCAGGGGCGAACGGGGATAATTTAGACAGCTCGCTAACAGTTATGGGCTGTAGGTTAACTGCGCCTGGAGCGCGGTGCTGTAGGTGCACTCCAGTAGGTCACCCAGCGCGCGCTGTCCAGAACTTCGAACACATGTTCTCCAAAGGCGCACTAAGATGGAACTTCTGCCAAATGGTCAGAAGAAATTTTAACGAATCTCCTTGCATGAATCATGAATAACTGAGTGGAATTTTCTCTCGGCTACGTGGTTATATTATTAACAATACGAGGCTATTCATGGCAAGATTTTTATAAGCATTTCGTTTAGGTTGATGCGAGGTACGTGGACAATAAAGATTTAAATATAATTTAAACCAAACTTATCTTTGATTCTTTGTCAAAAATCATACGAAAACGGGTATGCATTTCTGCCTCAAGTTCGGGCTTCAGTCGTCAAAACGCAAAACTTGAGTTAATTGACCGGTCGTTCCATAGCGCACGTGCATGAATGCCCGCTTTCCTCCTAGTCAGGAGGTCCTGGGTTCGATACCTCTGGGTAGAGTGCTACCCTTAGAGACGGAAGATTTAGAACATGTCTACCAAGGCAGCATGCCAGTCTGGCGTGCGACGACGTATCCAAACAAACTGTGGAGTTTCCAAGGTGACGAAACCTGCTGTTAATAAATTAAGAACAAAAATAAGGACACATAGGAGATGATCAGACAGGCATTCAAGACAGCAATGGCTAACATTCACATGATTTGGTGTCAAACATGAAATTTAAGAAATTACAGAGCAAGAAAAGGGGTAGCATTTCCTTCTAGAACATTATTTCTCAGCAGTTTTACCCATGCATAACCTTTGCGTTTAATTATGAAATTGGTTAGATGTGATGAGGTCTATGTTACAATACTAAAATAGCCAAGAATATTTTGTGCGTGCTTATTAATATTATGTATATATGAGCCCTGTTTGAGAAACGCATTTTATGAGAACCCACCGGCTTTCGAGACCACTGGTCATGAGAACGAGCCTCGAACGCCACACAAACTCTGAAAACTGAGCGATGTGTGCTGATCATATACAGCACACATCATATACAGAGACACGTGTGTCGGCACTACTTCATTACCGCACTTCAGTAAATTATCGCAAAAGTAAGACCCTTCGAACACCCACGACGCCTGAGTCGACCAAACAAGAGACACGATATCGCTTGGGAATAGGATTGCAGTTGCTTACACGTTACTTAATTGTAGAGAGACCGAGTTTATGAGACCACGGAGCACGTAATAACGAGTCCATAGCGCCCCTAATTAAAGCCTTGTTTACCTCAAGCCATATTCCGTTCGCAACGGAGCTCCAGCTGCCGTCCTTGTCCTGTAACCTCTACCGACACATGAGCAAGGAAATCGATACTATTGTTTCCCTGTCTTCTTTGCGTTTCTGCTTAGTGATGGCTTAGCTGCATGTCACGGCTACAACGTCCCTGGCTCAGGTAGGTTTGATTTTGTGACTGAACATGAAATAAATGCTGAATAAACTTGCTTCACACGAAAGCTCTCCNACAAAACCTGTTTAAATTAAATGGCTAATTGAATCTGAAGATTCAAACGAAAATCGTATTTATTCTTTAACAGTTCTATGATTGAAATACAAACAGTCACAACACGGCGACTCCATGGTACACAAGTGATTTTTTTTAATAAGTTGAAACAATTCTTATTTACTTCGCTCTAGGCGCCGTTGGTAAATTATGCAGGCTGCAGAACACTTGAGACACATCCTCAAAAGTTTCTCAACTAACACACGTCTCTCGGTTCCGTGGGCGGCGACTATGGAACACAACTTTCTAGCGTCGTGTCCAAGATAACGCCAAGTCGAGGTTTCCTTCTCTGGCGATGAATAGAACAGTTTTTGAAATTGCTCCATTATTAACTATTTCCTGAATACGCCCACGCAGATCGATTAACAAATGCTCAAAGGAAAGTCAAAACAAGCGTTAAGACTGCGAGGTGCTTTACGTTCTTAAAAACGAACACTTTAAGTAATGAAATTTTTGGTATATTTTACATTTTTTTCAGAGCACTGTGAACGACGTAGCTGTTGTTTCTGAAAATATTTTTGCTAAGTCCTTCCACAGGACATAAAATATTCAAAATCCTAATAACAAATGGAACATTTAGCCACGGGTTTCTTTTCATGGCTTGGTATTAAGAGCCCTTCGCATGACGTTGCATTGCTTGCATATTGATAAGCTCTTTCAACTTGATGACGTATATCATATTCTCACAATTTACGAATTAAAATGCTTCAATAATCAATGAATTCAGACAACTTATCCAATTCTCATACCTTTACTTGCGTACGGCATGGTTAGGTTCTAAATCGTACGTATAAGATGCACATATGAACACCAAGTCGTATGACCTCCAACACTGAAAAGTTTGCCGTGTTCCATTCATAACAATTTTCTCGATCACCGTAACTGGTGCGCACCGCGATGAACGTATTTAACGCGTTCGCCAGGACTGCCGCTGTGGTAGCTTTGCGGTGCTGGCGACAAGTTAATGCTTTTAAATTTCAGGTTCAATGTGTTGTACTCGTATCATAAAATTTGTCAATTGGAAATGAAAGTATGAATAATAAAATGTATGTTCTTATCGGCGTGAACCGCCTATGTGCTAAACGAATTTTTGGCAAGTTATGCATGTACACATACGGCACACGTCGCGACCCAATTAGTAACGAGTCACTAATAGAGTTAATAGAGTTAATGGAGTTCACGATGAAAACATAAATAATTCTTCATTTCTTCGCAATCTACGCGTAGGAAAACATCTAATGGGTTAGTAAGTTTGTGCTACACATGGAAGTTCCACTTGCCCGCAACAGCGCGTTTATTAGGGAGTCAAGGTCTTCTTCACGAGTTTCGAGGTCTTCCTTTCGTACAGCAGAGCTCTCAGCAAGCCTCGACTGTTTTGAACCTCTCCTCCGGGCCCCTCTCCAGGGCATTACCGTGCGGCGGTCGGGTCAAGAGGCGGGCTTCCTCTACCCGCACCCGCCAACGCGGGCTTTGTGGCACCGCGCGCGTCACAGCAACTCAAGTGTCCGCTCTGGGACACGCGGTGTCGAATTCAAGTGCCTTTTGTAGCGTTGGTTGTGGGGGAAGGCTGCTGAAGTACGTATTGCAGTCTTGAAAGGGGATTACGCAAGTAGTAGTAGCAGTAGCAGCAATAGAAGCAGCAGTAGTAACAGTAACAATAGCAGTAGCAGTAGCAGTAGCAGTAGCAGCAGCAGCAGCAGCAGCAGCAGCAGCAGCAGCAGCAGCAGCAGCAGCAGCAGCAGCAGCAGCAGCCGCAGCCGCAGCAGCCGTAGTAGCAGTAGTAGTAGCAGTAGAAGTAGCAGTAGCAGTAGCAACGGCAGCAGCACGGATAGCAGCACTTCAGTAATTCCCGACTATTTATCACCGCACGAGGAAGGGGCATTTAGTCCGGACTTTGGAGAACGGGGAATCTATGCACACGGTGTGATCCAACACAGGATTCCCTGTGCATAAAACACCTGATAAAGAAGGAAGAGGAAGGCCTAGCTAGAGCTGAGGTAACCTATGTCCCCTGGGGGAATACGCAAGCATCCGCTTAAACCTTTCGTGGGGTTCGATTCAAACGTTTGTTAAAACATTGTTCCGGTACAATTCATTAGTTTGCTGAACTTCAATACGTGGAGAAACAAAATTCTCTATAAAAAAGCTTCAGAGATTTCATTTGAGAAAGAAACTAAAACGTAAAAATTGATTTGCGAGCAATCAAATTTAAATTCGAGGCTGGATCAAGTCTGAATTACCCTCGCTTATGTCGAAGTCTACCAAATGTTTGACGAATAGATGAAAACCTCCGTAAATTATGCCTCGAATTTAGACAGAACACTTAACAACTCATCGTTGCTGGTGCGTTTAGCGATGGCAATGAACTATTTAGATACAAATGATTCCTGAGGCATTGTAGTGACATCTCAAGAAATTCCACAGTATTTTACGCAAACAAGTTAGAGAGGTAAAAACAGTTGTCGATGACTCACTCGTTACAAAGCCATGACGAATTATTTTGTTCAAACAGATTTTGGGTATATTCCGTGATAAAAGCACAAAAAAAACATTTCAAACCATTTAAACAGTCAAAAACCTTCATAGAAGGACATTAATTCATCAGCCCTTTCGCGCTTAATGTCCAGCACATTTTTACGAACTTTAACACGCGTGCAAAATTTTCAGAAGAAATGGAGCATGTCCACGGCACGAAATCGGGCGACTAGGGCCGATCATGCCTGTATTTTTGGGAAGAATTAAGGCCAAGAATTTCTAAACGCGAAGAGAAGGCAAACACGGCGCTGTCACATTCCCTCAGCGACGTACGGCGCTCCAGAGTTTGCAGACTGGCGGGGGGCGGCGGTGGTGTAGTGGACCAAGTTCTTGTTTTAAAGTCATTGAATAGTCACCGTTTAGGGAATTTGATGCTCAAGGGCAGAAAATAGAACAGTTACAAAATGAAACTCTTGAAATGAATTTTAGTTTAATGATCAGTACAAATGGTGTTCGTCTTTTGTAAAAGTATGTCAAATTTATCTGGATTTATGTCAGCGACTTCGAATGTTTACAGCCCCAATGAGGTGAACCTGCCACGGCATGCCGAGAAGCACAGAGCCAAAAATGCCGACCATCAAGTACGAAGAATACGAGTCGGACACGAGCTGGCGACATAAACATGCGCTCCCCCGAATCACTAAAATAGAAACGTGATGTCTGGAAAAAGAAAATGTCATTCTGCAAATACCAGGTAAACAAATGAAGTAAAGCTTCTCTTGGATTGATGGCTACATTTTTAAGGAACAAGGACTTATAAGGTTACCTTGAATTATATAACTGATAATCTTGGATTATAGTCATTTTATAACTGCAATATTACATACCGTGCAATAATGTTCAGATGTTTTCAAATTGTTACCAAACAAATGCCAATTTTTACAGCTATTTCATGATAATCTCAGCGTTTTGAATGAAACAAAAACTTTTCACTAGTTTTCCAACTTCCGAGAGACTCAAATCCGAAGAAGCTGAAGCTATCTATGGAGTTACATCAATCTATTTATAGTAGCTCCCGAGAAATAATCCTCTTTTTTAGCAATGGCTGTCATGTCCCTCGTTCAGTTTTATTAAATACTCGCAAGCCCTTTCAATTATCTCCTGATTTGGGGTTAAAATTTGGAAAAGCAATATTTTTGTTAAGCCACAAAAGTCTTTAGCAGAACTAGCTTAAAACAGTCTGCTCCTTTGTAGCTTTGGATGCCAGTAAGTTCCGGGACAAAAAGAGTGACTCTGGTACCATGTACGAACTGTGCTCATACGTATTTAAAAAGCAGTGTTGTGCACGCGGTGCATCTTCGTAAGTAGGGAGAGCTGCGAGTGCGATGACAAACTGACGCACATGCAGAGCTAGCAAAGGAAGAGTTATTGCATGCAGAATTCACTTTTAACTTTCGTTAAAAAACATTACCTATTACATACTTTCAGCTTAGATCAAGCTCAATAGTAAAAACTAATTATTTAGCTCGAAGTCATGATTTTTATTTCGTTAGATAAAAATAACAAATCACTTCATGTTATGAGAGTGGAATTTTTTCTACTATTTCACCATATGATGATACGCATAGGTATCATCTACAGCCTTATCTTTAGCATAGCTGAGGTAACCTAAGATTCTTAGAGTGCCCCTGGGGACGCGAGTCCTCATTGCATATAATAATGAACCAAATAGCAAATGACATGAACCCAATGACAAACGTATAGGACCTCCTAGAACGCTAAGTTAGACGTCAAGGAGTTCGTCTGAGTACTGCGGCTGCACTACGAGATCAGTTGGCGCAAGAGTTAAAATTGACCAGGAGTGCATTAGGACACTTATAGAGCCAATGCCGCGCAGAATTGCTCTCCTTTATACATGCACGTGGAGGTCCAACCCCATGTCAGTAGCACTAATTTTTTGTCCGAGGAGCTTACTTTAAAATTCACACTATACCTTCGGCATGAATGATTGCTTCACAGTTTAGGCCTTGAATTTATTTCAGAGTTTAATTACACATACAATCCTTTTTTGAGCGATCCCAACTGACGTCTACCAAACGACGGCCAGCCCAACACGTCCGGGCACACACTTGTGCCAAGAGTTTGCGTCACCACGCGCCCGTCTGCTACCGGAGCACAAACACCGCTATTGTAAATCGATCGCTCTCTCCAGGCAGTAGACGAAAAATGCACTCCGACTGCTTCGAATCTCATTTCACTCCCAATAAAATCCGAAGAATTTTATTGTTTCTTTGTGGCTCCTGACATCATTCCAGTTTAAATCATAAAGCTACATACTGTTGAAGTTTACACGCTTCTAGTACGTACGTGAGCGACTCTTATTAAATATTCTACAGGGATCTATTCATCATGTTTCACTTTCGATTCGCCGGGCCGGGCAATTTATGGTAACGAAATGAGCTTTTCTCGCAGGGTTAAAATGAAGTGCGTGCTATTCACATGAAAATATTACTTAAACCAAAAGAACTTGTAGTTTCGAGGTCATTTTATGCATCTATAACGTTCCCCACGTGAGATGCCTCCGGCAAAAAATGTGTTTCGAACAACTCTAATTGGTGGAGTTACAGAAAGTTTCTTAGGGGCCTGTACTAACATTACAACACTAAAAAAGTATTATGTCCCAATACGGATAGCTAAGTTATAAAATTTTAGGTCAAGTTAATCTTCGTACGGCATCGCAGACACGCGCAGTGGAGGTCGGCTGTATAGGACGCGCCGGCCACC
>VOMN01009699.1:0-27842 GCA_014899125.1 Orchestia grillus
ATACACACACACATATATATATATATACACACATATATATATATATACACACACATATATATATATGTACACTGATTGCCATGCAAGGATTCTCACAAACCTCATAAATTGTATGAAAGAATTGCTAATTACACTGCTCTACCAATGATTGCCCAATTTTTGGAGATCTGAGTTTTAAACGTAAGTAAGCACATAAGAGGGTACAACTCAAACTATCTCCATGAATCACCATTATACAACCGTAACAGCAAGCCAGAAGGTTAAATTCCACTTCGTATATTTGTACTCGTTTTAAGAGTCACACTTTTACCAGATGTAAAAAAATACATAACGTTGTTGCATTTTCTAAACGTTCGCGCACGTTTTTATTTTTATTTGGCAAACGCATGAAGTCAGTCAATTGGCTTTTGGAATATGCTAGAAGTTGTGTGATGAACACTTCACTACTACAATTTTTACTACATAGTTGCTAAACATATTTTGCTGTAGAAACTTCCTTTCTTTTTTTTTGTATAACGCACCTTGACGATGCTCTTGATCTTAATCTTCTCACATTAGGGATTTTAATGATTTCCTCATTAAATTCCGATGCCGGCAACACAGGTGTGGTCGAAGATGATAAATATACACACTTCGCATTCCTGTAAGAGTAAATTGAGCCTCCTTTACATTAGGTTTGCGACGAAATTCTGGAAATTTCTCGTGCTGCGCTCCTGCCGGTTGACGGGTTGATGTCGTTGGGCAGTGTCGTGTGGCTGCATGAAATGGTGAATTTTTGACGAACTTTATCACTTGAGAAGAAGGACTTCGGTGAATCCCTTTTTGTCTTGCTTTGCAGATGACGTAGGTGTGGTTCAGAGTGATGCACCTCGGTGAAGACGAATACGGCGGACGACGTATTTCAGTTCAATGTCACAAGTGCGGCTATTACTAGTGGGCCAAGGCAGAAATTTCATATCCCCGTGGGCTAAATATGCTATGATTTCCTTGTAGATGTAAGTGCGGAATTACACGCTGCGTTTGGTTCTAAGTTCAAAAAATATCCCTGTAGCATCACGATATGATGGCAGGTCACTTGCATGTCCTTAACTTGGTGCTTGTTTCCAAGTCGGAATTCAATCCATTCCTCCTTCCCAGAGTCTGAGTCTGAAAGATAGCAGCCTTTCGGTACCAACAACTAAGTTCAAGAACTCGCTCTTATTGAGCTATCTATCTTATTGGGCTATCTATCTTATTGGGCTATCCTAAAGGACGAAACGGAGCTCAAGTTCCGCTCCTCTCGGTACGCTCGCCAAAGTCAATATTCTCATCCTGTTCTTGGAATTTTCCTGCATTGCCTNGTAATTACTCCCTAGATCGGTCGCCTACCCTTGTATTTGCCAACTACCAGATCCCAAATTTTCTTCTGTGCCTTCTAAAAATAGTCTTCCAATTCTAATGCTCTCCCGCGTGTTAAACTCTACCTACGAATTAAAACCACGCCTACTGCTTTGTGATTTGTGTTTCGGTTTTGTTTTGCAAATGCCGTCCCGTGAAATGTCTTGTGCGATAATAGCTGCCCTCAGACGTGAAACTAACACTCGCCAGACGATAATAAATTTTACCTGGTGTCAAAAAGTTGTGTACTTTGACGATACATTGCACGAGTATGGTACCTTGAGCAAGATACTCCACGTCAAAGTTTGCCCGCCTCAGTTTCTAAACGTTCTAAGTTATCTAAGGTTTCTTACGATGTATCGTTATCGTTTATATGTTACTAATATAAGCACGTTTCTTATATACATAAAAAAAATTTTATCGTTAAGTTGTTGCTTCAAGTAGACAATATGCTGTACTGCAGGGCGCGGTACACCTCACTGCAGGCTATGCAAAATTGCTGGCAGTGTACACTTCACTGCAGGCCACTGTTGACTACACAGCACTGCTATTCAGGCAGTGATTGCTTAGATAATTGGGGAGATGTAACCTGGGGCGCTACGAGATCGCTGCCTCTTGATGTTTTCCTATTGAAAACATTACCATGTGTAGGTATGTTTCCTTTAATTATCACCCTAATGAATTGGGCGTCTACGTAGTCTATACACGGTGCAAAAAAACGAGAGTTACAAAGTTTTACAGTTTGCACGGATACGTGAAATAAACACCTTCTCAAGGATACTAAATCTTTCAAAATTCCTTAGTTTTCAAGACGCTGCAGTTTAAAGTCTAACCTTGAAGCCCAGTTTATCACATTTTCATATCTTCGAAATGTAAGTTTCGAATTAAATGGTTAAATCCGGCAACACTGGATTGTTTAGTGTTTGTGAATCGATTCACTGTGCGTCTTGGTGTTAATTTGGGAGATGTAATGATAGCACATTTGTCAAATAAAGAAATGTTGGATATGCATATGGCGTACGATGCGGCAAACGCCCGTGAGGGTGGCACTGTTAGGTTGTATCAGTAGCGTTTTTCCAATCTAGGATATCTCGTGTAAACATACAACTTCTACGCGCACAAGGAAGCTTCACGGCGACCAGGAAAAATTCTGGTCGGCCCAGAGAACCACGCAATGCAGTTGAGGACGATGTGCTGCAATTCTTCCGTGACCGGTGTCGTGCAAGGACCCTAGCTGCAACACGTGACTTAGAATGCCGAACCACGTCGACTTGTGGCACGTTTTCAATAACATCCTACAACCTTACCATTTTCAGGAAGTTCAGGATTTACTCCCGACAGACTACATCCCTCGTGTACAGTTTGCACGTTGGTACCCGAGGAAGGACAGGACTATGGAAGCTTCTTGAAGCATGTTCTCATCAATGACGAAGCCACTTTTACATGCAACAGAATATTACTTGCTTGTATAATCGGCGACTATTTTATTCGGCCATATCTGATGCTGTTTTCTGAAATGGATCAGTTTATGATACATTCCTGAAAGACTTATTGGCTGAACTGCTGGAGGATGTGCCTTCAGGTATTTGCCGTCGAATGTGGTTCCAGCATGACAAAGCTCCGGCCCATTCCGACAAGAATGCCGCCAATATCTGAACGACGCCTTTCCGAGTAGGTGGATATGGCATAATAGGCCAGTGGAATGGCATGAAAGATCTCCACACACGAGTCCTTTCTCCAGGGCCACATTAAATCGATGATTTTCGAAGCCCCGTTGGAGTCGGAGATGGATTTTGCCGCATGCATAGCGGTCTCAGTTTTTAACATCGAAGAAGAACAAAGACTTCGTACGTTTCCAGCAATCCATTCGGAAGATGTGCCAGACCTGCATTGACGCAGGGGGCAGACATTTCGAACAGTTATTGTAAAGTTGATTTGATAAAACGTGTTTAGCTGGTTTTCGTTTCATTCACCATCATGATATAGCTTAGAAACGGAAGTATTATTTATGGATCATTAAGGTTATGTGTTAACCCTTAGTGCCTTGAAAAAAGTTTTGAAATGTTTAGTATTCGGGAAAATATATTAATTTTGCGTGTCTTTGCCATCACTCAAAGTTTGTACCTCTCGTTTTTAACACCCTTCTCTCATTTTAACACCTTATAGATTATTTCCATCTCTGAGGTAAGCGTATCACTTAATGACAACGAAAAACGATGAGGTAAAATACCTTTTGCTGTGTTTCATATGCCTTCTAATATGTTTGAAGTTTCTTCAAAATATTTTCACGGACAATATATCATCAGAAAAACGCGGGCGTGGCAGAAGGCCCATCGATTATTCGCAAGACAGACTTCATGAGCACCCTCATCGAGCGAGGTTAGTTATATTGTTGGTGACAACGCTGACGTTATTTTGTGAAAACTAGTGTCGTACCACTTTCTCTCTTCACAGTGAAAGCCCTGTGTTGCTATTACTTATTGGTACGTCACGGTTGTTTTGCTATTTTCTAGACATTATTGTGGTAGCTGATAAATTAATCCGTCAACTGCGGTTCCTATTTAAAATTCGTGATATTCATCATACACCTAGTTTTGATCAGGCGAATTCAAATGAAACTAGATCGCCTCTGATCCATAGGGTTTCCGTTGTGATATTTAAGAAAGTGAGAAGTCAAAGTCACTGAACGGTATTAGTGCGTTTCGTATTTACACTACCCGGCCAAAAAGTTTGTCGCACCCTGGTAAAATGTAAACATAATTCAAACAATTTTTTACAGGTATCCTCTGAAGAAATTTGAAGAAAATAATCCGGCAATATTAGTTCCATTCAGTACCACTTGTAGTCCGTACTACACCTGCTCTCTCCACGACAATAAGCATCAATAATCCCGGTGGATAAATGCCTACAAAACAAACCTTTGTTTTTGACACAGGACAGGTTATAGGCTTCCCCGGGGTGGTAAATCAGCCAGAGACGTATCTCAAATGATTGCCGTAAGACTTATGACTGTGTAAGGAGCAATTTCTTTGTGGAAAAAAGACGGTGAAGTGCAATCATTAAGTGGTGATAGGGTAGAGCTAAAATTTTGAATCCTTGCAACAATCGTTCTCTGAAGTGACTGATGAAAGCAAATTGCCAGATAAGCGTTTAGCAGTTGACTATTATGTTCAATGAAGGTCATACGAAAATTTCTGCTCATACCATGTGCCGGGAACTGAAGGAAATGAGTTCAAGGAGTTGCTCCGCCACCGGGAAACCATTAACCAGTAAACCTAATCGAACGAAACGGCTTTGATTCGCAAGAGACCGAAAAAACTGGCCTGGTACGGTATAGATTTTGAAACATCCACTGTTTTTCATCGATTTACCTAAGTTTTCGCACGCTTGAATGGCATGCGTTTTCATGGAAACCGTGAAAATTTTCGACACATCGGACACATAACCTGCGTATCCGTAAGTGAGCTATGGCGACACAGATAAATACAGTGCCCCTTAAAAGTTTACAATACGCTATTTATAATGTCATTGTGTGTGTTTACTATCATCAGAAGTAATGAAACTTTTACTGCTGACTATGTATTTAGACGACAATGGAAGCAATCAGAAAATGAAACGTAATGATTAAGTTGTTCGATGAAATGAATAGCAAAATTGGGAACGCAAAAGCTGACAACACATTTCAAATTTTAGTATTTATTCGTAAATACTGTACAAGATATCATTAGTGGAACATTAGGAGTTCCTACAATGTTCTGGATCACGCTATATAGCCACATAATGTAGGCCCGAGTACAAATATTGCATATTTTGTTCCTCTGGTAAGCATTGTACAAACATCCACGCCATGGCTAAGCAGAAACAGATTGTTCAAGATCTTCCAAAAAGTATTGTAAGTCTTCATGAAACTGAAGTTGATTACAGATAAATATTTAAAGAGTTAATGGAATCAATTGAGTTCAGTTGAAAGGATAATTCGTCGCGGGAAGTCCCAGAATTCTGCGCTTCCTCTGGCAAGATCTGATAGTCCTCGTAAAATAAACGATCGTGAGTCAAGATTATGTACGAGAAAAGTCGGGTATTCACCCAAAGTTATTCTTAATGAACTTCGGTAAGATTTAGAAAAGGAGTCAAAGTAAGCGAGGACACAATTGGTCAATCCCATTCTCGTCACGACATCTTTGGTAGATCTCCGAGGAAAACGCCGCTTCTGGAAAAAAAAACATGTTAGTGATAGACTGAATTTTGCCAAGGAGTTTGTGAATAAGCCTCCAAAGTTTTGGAATAACGTACTTCTGTCGGATGTGACGAATATAGAATTGTTTGACAGGAATGCAGTACGGAAAGTTTCGAGAAAACAAAGTACTGAATAGGTACTCGCCGAAAAACGCTACTTCAACTGTAAGATTTGAATGTGGCTCAATCGTGAACTGGGGTTGTTTTAGTACCAGAGGCATTGAAAGGTTGAAATAATTGGAGGATGAATGGAGTACATTACAGTAGTATCTCGGGGATAAATTCAAAGACAAGTGTATATTTACTGAAATTAAGACTAGATTGGATCTTTCAGTAAGACAACGATCCAAAACATACGGCAAAGTTAACCCAAAACTAGTACAATTCTGATTAATAATTATGTGTTCTAAAATGACCGAGTCAGTCATCAGAACTTAACCCTATTGATAATTTACGGAGAGAATTGAAATTAAGAATCCATAAACGAGCACCGTGAAGTCCACCTAATATTACCTCAAACACATGTAAGATGTTCGTAAGAAATTACCCTAAGCGTCTACATGCTGTAATTCGAGCAAGGATTATGCTACACAATATCAGGAAACGATTATGTAAATGTGTTAAATACTTTTGCATTCCTAATTTCTACAGTTTTTGTATCAAACATGCTATATTTGTCTTATTTTTCCCGACGTTGTCTCAATATACGTTCTGTGAGCAGTGAAAGTTTCTTTGCCTCTGATGATTATAATAATTAAATTAGTATTTTTAACGATATATTGCAAATTTTTGCGGGACACTGTATGTATAACATTGAAGGGAGAGTTAACCGGAAGCAGGATTGTATTGTAAAGAGAAAAAAATCGAGTATGAAGAAAGAACATCATTGACTGCAATTTTGCAAGATTGATTTTATAGTTGGCTCATATTTTTCATAAAAATATAGCTACCTATTAATAAAATTTGGATTATGTTTAGCATGAAACACTTGAAGGAAACTTCTTGGACGTACATGAATGTTTACTTGAAATTTTAGGTTCAAAATTTATTTGTTGTCCAGTTTCAGCAATGTTCTTAAACCCCGGAGAAGTCCGAACTGAAAACTAGTGCTAAGATCTTTTTTCTTCATTGGCTCCCTTGTTTCACCTATGCGCGTGATATTATAATTCTGACAACCTAGTTAATACACATCTCTATTGCATTTTTGAATTAATTTTATCTTTAAGAGAGCCAAGACTTCTGCCTAAGGTGCTCGAAGGTTTGCAGGATAGTTAAATTTTGAAAAGTCTCAAAATTTTGTATACTCCCTCGTTGGCATTTTTGAGATACGGTGCAACCACGTAGATAACAGGAGTTCGAGGTTAATTTTGGGTTGCTCTAGACTCGAGAGTATACTCTCGGGGCGTCGTTGACATCGGTGGTAATAAACTGTTTCGGGTATACATTTTTTCAAGGTTTGAATGATTCGCTATTTTCATTCTCTCGTTAATTTTCCTGTATAGTTATTTGCTCTACATATTTGTCAGACCATATAGCTGCTCTTTTGTGACGAACGGGGTTGGTTGCTGGCAAATTTTAAATGATTGTTAGCGTAGGTTGGCTTACGGCGTACTGAGAATGCAAGGGATCCGTTTTGGTTTCTTGAAAGTAACTGGTCTAAATAGGGTAATTTTTCATTTTATTCCTTTTGCCGAATAAATTATATATTTTCAGTAACAGAATTCTGATGACTAGGAAAAATTTCACTTTCGATCTACGACTGTATTGTTTTAATGTCAAGTAGACATCATGGCCGTTCCGACGTACATCGATACATTCATCTTCATACACCGCCTCTACAGTATAGGCTTCCAGGGGATAGTTCAGTAATCTAAAAGGGCTTCACATGGTCGGGATCAGGTTTGGCAACCTTGGGTAGTGATAAAATCAAATTCCAGAGTGATTTTTTTAACATTCTGGGTGACGAAGTACACCCAACTATGGATTTTGTTTCTCTGATAGTTTCGGTATTTTTCAAGACGACGACGCTTATGTAATCACGAGGCCTCTTTTTCTCAAATGGAATGGCCTCCACATTCTTTTGATTTAAACCCTGTCGAAAATTTGTGGGACCAAATAGAGAGTAAGCTGTGAGCCTCTGCACCTCTTCCTTTTTCGTTGGAAGGTCTTTCTCAGCATTTGCCCATACTTTCGATAAATATCCGTTTGGATTGTTTGCAAGATCTTATAGAATTTATGCCTTATAAACTGAAACCTGTAATCACTGTAAAAAGGAGTCCAGTGAACTATTACGCCTGATTGTTTTCGTTACAATCACATTTCTCCAGGGTGAGACGAACATTTTGGTGTAATAATGAATTTATTAATTTTTCCTCGTTTCAATTTCATCGATTGATCATGTTTTATTCCGAAACTTCCCTTTCGATAATGTTTAAATAAAAGATATCTCGCTATGGCTTTCTAAATTAGAATTAAAATTATGTTGCAAGACTACTTTTGGAACGGTTTCATGCCCGATACTGATCGCTATGTTATTATTGAATATTTCGCGTCCCGCTAGCAAACTATCATTGCAGTTTATCAGGAGTACATAGATTGTCAATTTTCACTGCTACGTGTGTTAAAGTATATAGGGTGTTTCAGAATCAAGGCAACCAGTTTTGTAATGAAATAAAACAGTTAAAATCAACGTTAGGTATAAAAATCTAGTATTTTGAATATAGTAATATAATTTCTATTTTTGGTATCGAAAGTTTAAATGAATTCTTTACACAATGGCTGTCAGGACTGAAAAAAGTCGCTACATTCGAGATAGCTCAAGGCACTCTCCCAAACTTGGTGTTCACAGATGAGAACATATTTGACATCCACGAAGTTGTGAACCGTCAGAACGACCGAGTCTGGGGTTCCTCAACTTCAGTTGAAGATAGGATTGTTCCGAGACGTCAATATGCACAGTCCGTCATGGTTTGGGCAGTTGTGACAGCAACAGAAAGATCTCGGCTTGTTTTTGTGCCCTCTGGAGTCAAATTGAACTCAGAACGGTACATTTATCTTATTTTGGAATCAGAATTCTTACCATGGGCTAAAGAACACTTTCAGGGTTTACCATGGGCTAAAGAACACTTTCAGGGTTTACCATGGAGTCTCCTACAGGATTCAGCACCATCACATGGCTCAAAAGTCACTTAAACCTGGATTTAGAGGAACATTCGATCTTTTATGAGCAAATATGCATGGCCAGCAAGGAATCCCGCCCTCTATCTTTCAGACTTTTTTTTATCTGGTCCAGTTTGGAGACAAGGGCCTCAGCTACTCCTCACAACATTCTCTCGAGTCCCTCAAAGTAAAACTACAGAAGGAATGGGAAGCAATTCCTCCAGAATAAATAAGTGCCGCCTGTGATGCATTTGTACCTAGACTTGAGGCTATAGTTTTTAATAAGGGTGGTCATATAGAATAAATCCTACACTTTATTTATTTATTTACCTCTTAGTTTCAACTTATCAAATGAAAATTTGTGTTTCAATTTTCTTAAGTCTAGCAAAAAGTTCGTTGCCTTAATTCTGAAACACTTTGTATACTAAAAAATGCCACAAATATTAATATGATTAGCCCGCGTAAAGACTGGGTTCGTTACTGAACGGTTGATGTTCGTTAAAATTGTTATCATTTATAAGTTATTGTGACTAAATACATATTGGACTCGAGACGACGACAACAACAACAACTTGGTGACAAAATGTTAGTCTGACATAGTGTTGAAGTGATGCTCGTTAGCCCTCATGTGGGAACTATTTAACAAAATGTTTCCATGTTTTCCAGGTCTCGACGTGGTTGACTACGGTGACTTACGCGAGGAGCTGAGTGGGAACCCGCAGTACAGCACCGGACCAGAGGGAGAGAAAGATTTCTTACGGGTCCTCGAGTACAGTAAGAAGTTGGCCACTGCTGTGGCCGGCGTGAGGAATGATGGTCGTATCTGCGTGACGTTGGGAGGCGACCATTCCATCGCTATAGGCACAATTGCCGGACACGCCTCCACTCTCCTCCCCTACCAGAAGGTATCTTAACCCTTTAGGGTCCAGGCATTCCATTGCCCGATGAGACGATAGAATATATATATATATATATAAAGTCAAGTTTGAAAGTCTTATTGTTACCTTCATGTAAAGGATAAATATACACTGAAGTAAATAAAATATGGACGAATGTTTACGCAATTTTTCGTTAATTTAAAAATAAGTTGGTCCTTTTAGGGTTAACACGGAAGCCCTCGCACACAATAGTCGAAGGCCCCTACGAACTATCAGATAACTTCCCAAGTTATGTGGGAAAGAAAAAATAATAGTTGATTCCAAAATTAGTCATGTACAAAGCATGATACGAGTCGGTTTTTTACTAAGTAAGATTTCAGACTTGAAAGTAAGTGTGGGCGTCCCATTGAGATTTATAGTTTTGATTCTTAATTTACTGGCATATTTTGACCACTCAAACTCAGGTCCCCCACACTCAATGAAGTATGTCATGCTAATCACTTAGCAACTGCACCACACTCTTGCAAATACAGCCGACGAGAAGTCAAATATTCAGCTTCTCTGAATTCTTGTATTTTGTTGCTTCTAGCAAACTACTGTTAAATTACTAATCTCTGGCGGTTTTGCCTGCGTGGCTAAGGACTGCTTGACTGTAACGCGAAGTTCTTGACTGCCTCATCAATGAGTTTGTTAATAGTTGGACATTTTGTCAACTCGAAGCCACTGTTGCACGCAGTCGTTCCATCTTCAGAAATATGACTGATTAGCTGTTGTGGTGGCACACATGCATTCATTGTACATAACCTATTAACTGAGACAAATATGGGCATTTTTATTTTCGTTTGTGCTTTTATTAGACCATCCCTATTACCCGTTTGCTTCTAATTGTAAATAACGAAGCTGTGCATGAGCTATCAACCTGCAACATTAAATTCTGGCCAGTGCCAGCTTATGTTCATTAAATTCCTCACGAAATTTGGAAACTTGGACTAGCTAACCCGCAGTATCAAAGCTAAGACAAAGTAACACTAGTAAAACAGCGCGATGTTCATTAGTGTTACAGATACAAAATTCATTCGCAAAATTATATTCACCTTTGCCCCGATACTGTTAGTGACTATTAAAGATTATTAGAAGTTTATTAAAATTAATTAGGATTCACTTCGCTTTGGTCGTAACTCTGATTTGTATTTTTCTGTTTGGTGCTGAAGCCAATGCGTCGTCACAGAGCTTGCTTCGTGCATAAGAATCATCCGTACTCTAAAATATGTAATTCTTCAATTAAGTGTGACGTATATTTTCATTTTTACGATACTCTTTCACGAACTACAATAGACGAAGCCCTCTGTAATCTAGTTTCAAAAGTCAGATTGGCCGCTGGATCATCAATGACAACTTGACTCACGTGTGCAGTTGTCCGTGTTGTGGATCGACGCCCACGCAGACATCAACACAGGTGCCTCCTCCCGCTCGAGCAACATGCACGGCATGTCAGCTGGGTTTCACCTCAAAGAAATGCAGCACAGCTGCCTCGAGTGCGGCTTCCCCGTTTCACAGTGGGTCTTGTTTAATTTGTATCCATTGCCGTGGTTTCATGTTGAAGTTAAGTACTTGTACATAAGTTGAGTATTATCACGCCTCCGCGTTATTCGTTTGGACTCGCAGTTTAACCCTCCCTAAAGATGGACACAGTCTCTCTGTTGAGGGTCATGGAATGAGGATCAGGGATCAGTGATCGTTGGTACTCCCGCTGTGTCCGCGTCATGACGTCACCAAACCGACTTTGGAACTCGCATTGCCAATGACCCTGAGCTAAATAGTGGAAGTGAAGTTTCACGGACTGAACTTAAATTTGAATACAGGCATGGTATAAAGTTAAAACTTTTTAAGTTTACATAACTGTTGGGGTATTTGCACTGCTGTTATTGCTGTGCTTTCTGTCAAGTTGTTACTGTTAGATATATGGGTCGGTATATTTTACCCAGCGGGGAATGAGCAGCTGTACTCTTCGCACAGAACTTGCCGGGAATGGTGACTTATTCATTTATCATGCCATCCACGTCTTGTTGTTGTTCGTGGATGTTCGTGTTGTTCTTGTTGTTCCTTCATTTTTGACGTCGAGAAAGAATTTGCTTTGCGCCTCCTACCATACGGCAAGGACACAAGCGAAGCCTTCTATTCTTGAGAAAGTATAACAACGAAGGTACCCCATCAATCCATATTCGTTGGGGAGACTTAAATACGTATTTGATTCCGGAAATTAGCAATAACTTATCAGCAGGCAAAGACTTTCGGGGAGCTTCAGCCAATTTAGGTTTAAAAAGTCTAGGTCATCGAAAAAGCATGTGACGGTGATTGATACTGTATTCAGTACCTCCTCATCGTGAAATTAAACTGACCATCTGTTGAGAGACATGTAGAATCTTCATGCTAATTGAAGGCAAAATTGAAGGCAAAATTGAAGACTATTCAAGCCAAACTTACGAATTTTTGGGTTTGAGGCTAAAATGCTTTAATTGGAATACATATATTAACGCTTTACTCTTTGAACGCGACGAGCACCATATGTGCTATACGCGATCATCTAAGCTAACCTGACGTAACCAAAGGGTTAACATCAATGGATTAATGGGGACAATTTGCAGATCTTCTTGATTGAGAAATCTCAATCGCAAACAACACCTGTGAACAAGGTCCCGATGTCAGTGTTTGGAAATTACAGTAATGTTCTAAACCTTACATTAAAAGAAAGATTAATATTAATGCTAAGAAGAATTCGGGTAAATATACAAACAGAATTAGGCTAACGGGAATGGGTTTCAAATGCAATAGGATTAGCCACATTTTAATCTCCTAACTTAAATAACCAATGAGGTAAACGTATGCAAATGATGAGTACATTTCCGCCTTTTCAGGCGTACATTTCTAGATGAACACGATGTATCATTTTCAGGCTAAGCATCGCACCCCTATGTGGGAAACTAATTTCTAAATACATCATATCATGAACCACAATAGTAACCATTTCACGTTTCATAAAATACCTATTTATTTCTGGAGTTCATATCAACGTATTTTAATGTCAAGTATAAGGCATGATGCAGTGCTATTATTATTTTATCTGACTAGTGCTGCATGAAATAAACATCATAGAGCCTATATGGAAATAAAGTTTGGACATAAATAGTTAAGCACTGTTATGTTATTGAGTTTTATGACCCTTTTTATATATTTATCTTACCTCAGTGAGGGTGATAATTTAATTTGAATGTATCATTAAATAATCTGGAATTATGTTTTTAGATATTTTTATTCTCCACAAGAACACAACGATATAAAATTATTTAAGTAGGATGTTAAGTAGGGCTTAGAGGTTATGGGGAAAAAACTCAACTGTTCTCCACTGATTAACGCTGTTTGTACTCTAGTTATTCATCTACAATTGCTAAAGTTAAGCTTCTTGTCACATTTCTTAACTGCCAAAAACATATCAATCTACAACAAAGTGTTTCATTTCTATATTCATCACAATTTACTAGTGTAAGCACTAAAGCCTAGATAACACAAACACAAGGTTCTTTGTGCACGTCACATTTATTCAAGTACTGTGCGCTGGCCGGAACAATAACAAGTGTGGGGTGCATGCGCAAGGCTTTCTCGAAATCCGAAGTTTATTCTTCTACCTTTGTAAGTTCTGAACCTTTGACATAGTATCAAATGCTACAAACACATAGGAATACAAATTTGCAAGTGTTCATGATATTTGTGTTCATTACTCAAATAAGCTAGTTTAGATTAATAGGAAAATGAATTTGATAGTTAAATTTTTGAAAACGAAATCCTTCATCTTTTCGTTCCCAAAGGAGATATTTGTCGATGAAAATTTTTACCCTTATGGAGAAATCGCTGCTGACGTGTTAAAATGACTAAGCCGAGTGGAACAGTCATTTCTTTAATGATTTCTGAAAAAAAGAGTACAGTTTTTACCTCACGTGAGTTTGCGTTTTAGCACTGAAGTTTAACTGATATATTGAACAACATTGGTTTCCCTGTTCCACGCTACAAAGCATGAGCCAAAAACTATAACGAAGCTGTTCTTAAAGATTATAACGCGCATACAAATTGAACGAAGCAATTATGTTTTACGAATGTTCTCAAAATCAACTGTTTCAAAAAACAGATAAAAACGTGGAACCCATCAGACTGCAGTTCTGCTACTGCTCTAGAAAACGAGCCCTCAGCTCCTGGAGCTCCTCGTAGCTTGAACGTTGACGTGTTTTGTACTATGCTTCAAAAGTGACTCTCCGGCATTATCCACTCTCGCTTAGTTGATTGCCCTAATTCAGTTACGAGGATCTTCATAACGTATTGTTTTAATAAATATTTTCAGGTAAAGCCATCATAAGTTGGTGATGTACCGCAACTAAATAATGGTTCCGCTACAGGTTGGATACCGATCACATTGCATACATTGGCCTGAGAGACGTCGACATGGGAGAATCGTGAGTGTCGTATGCCTCTAAGGGGTCAAAGTAGCGGTGGAATATTTACTAAGTGGTGGAATATTCACTGTTATTTCATCTCAGATTAAGGATATAAGGTTACTGTTCTTACTAGATTGCGCTTCTGTGATTACTGAGCCTCGAACCCGTAATTGTAATTAGAAAATCCTTGTAATTCTTTTTGTTTTTTTCTTTCTTATGTAAAAATTGAAACTCGTTGAAATAATTTTGAACCTGATAAACCAGCTCATAACGTCGAAAATTTTATTCTGTTCTTCTAACCGATTCAGTTTAATTTCTTTGATGATTTTTATAATTTCAAGGTAATTATATGTGAAGCTGGCATTGAGTTTCACGGAGCTGGAGAGTCAAATTATGACATTCTTCAGCTCCTAAAAGAAGCTAAATTAACTATCTATTTGGTTGTAAATAGGTGTAAAGGCTTGGCACTACTGAAAGTCTCCCTCGTAGTGGTAGACCATGATCTGTCCGTACCTAGATTGGTTATCATAGCCGTCCGTGAAAAGGTGAAAAAGCCAAGAGATCATCAAACAAGTAGCGGATCAAATGAATGTTAGTAAAAAAACTGAACTATCGTTAGAAGCGATCTCAATCTGTTTCTTTTCAAAATGACAAAGCGTCAGCAGCTCACGAATCTCCAAAATCAAAAGACTTGACGGAGCCAGACTTGTCGACGACCTGAAAGATGTCACGCTTAATGGTGAGGGCATTTTTTCTTATGAAAAAATCAACAGTTGAGGCTCAACTCAATAGAAAGTGACAAAGTTTTCGCGAATAGATAAAAAGATATCGTGGATGTCGTAAAAGTTTATTGTCTGTAAAACCCATTCTCTTTGTATGTCACCAAGTTTGGAATAAACTATTTTTCTTTTTTTCTTTCATGGTGTGGTCTGCAAATTTAAAAGCTTGGAAGTCGGTATTCATTATGTAAAAAAGGGCGCCAGAAACGACGCGAAATTTTACATTGATATTTTAGTTTTAGCAGCTGCTGAAATAAGAAACATTTTATAGATCAGTTGTTCACATTCTAACAAGATGGTGGGCTTATCCAGTTCCCTCATCTCAAACAAGACTTAAAAGTTGTATCGAATTAATTTTCTTAGGTTATTGAATGAAGAAATTATCCTTCATATTCGCCTGATTCGAATTCTATGGATTTCCGTGCTTGATCAAAGCTGGAAACTGATGCCTAGGCTTCTTTCATACTAATGACAATTCTTTTGAGGAATTCCTTGATTGGGCATGGGCCTAAATACAAACAAATGCTCCATGCCTTTGTAGGAGGATTCCAACGGTGACGTGAGGGCGCTAGTCGGGTTAAAGAACACAATGAAACTTATCCTTTGCATTTGTTGTGCAAAATTAGTATTCATCATTGTAACAGGAGTTAATCAATTATTTGTGTTTGATCTAACAAAATTTATTGGGTTTTGCTTAGCCCAAACTTTTTGGGTCCCCTATTCAATAGAGGGCCCCAGCTTCAAAGTAATCGAGCTCAAGCATTGGTCTAAAACGTTTTGACGTAGGCTCCTAACTCAAGAATTTCTTGAATGCTATGTCCCTTCTTGAAATTTATTGGTGTCGGTTCATGGTATTGCAGGGCACAGAGGGTTCAGTTTCTTGTTCCTTAAAGCTACTCGGAATATTGGATTACAGACGTCGCCTGATCACTGTCGTGAGAACAATGATGGAAATCTTAAATCTCACGTTTGCGTCACTACTCGATGGTGTCATTAAAATCATTAGCAGTCTGTAAAGGCAAACCAATCATTCGAAGATTTAACAAGTGAAGATTGATTTATTCAAAGATTCATTTTCACTACTTATTTTCATTAATTGTGTATGCTTATTAGGTACATGACAGAATTATATATTCGATGCTCGTTTTCATTTCCCGTTGTTCGTGCTGTATTTGTACGGGAATGATGATTCCGTCTCGCTGAAAAATGGTAAAAAATTAATTTTTAAACTAACCTAAGAGGTCTTTGATTCATCTCTCTGTATATGTAAAAACTATTCAAAACTGATTGTGAATATTTCCATATTCTTCACAATGCCAACTCAAGCCCAGGCGAAGGATAAGATAAAGATTTTTTCTCGTGTGTTAGTATTGAGCACTTGTCAAGTGATATGTTCAGCCATTCAATGTAAACATGCCTTTCATGTTTATTTGCGTTTCGTTCTCAACTTTCGTGCGAGGTTACTTTTTAAATCTTCTTTCTGTTATCTCTATGAAAATCTGTTTACTTAGATCATTTCTGTTATTTTCAATTAGAATCTACCAATTTTGTACGGTCATTTAAATGGAAGACATTTGGTCAACATTAATCACCAGTGAGGTGCTGATCTGCAGTTCACCTTTTACGATCATGTGTGACGCTCAAGTCTGCGTTGCCATCTACGATGCATGTGGCGATGGAATATGAACAGCCGTGCGATACTCTTTATGCGATGTTAATCATTCAACTAAATGCGTTTGTGGTCCGCCGTTTGGGCGCCAGGAAAATCCTCGACCGCCTCGGAGTGACCGCGTACCACATGTCCGACGTCGACCGGCTGGGCATGGCGGAGTGCGTGGCGCGCTGCCTAGACCACCTCCGGCCCTCCTCCGACCAGCCTTTGCACGTTTCTTTCGACATCGACGCCATTGACCCGGTCGTTGCTCCGGCCACTGGTACTCCAGGTGGGCAAATTTTCGTTGTATAATTTTTCAATATCAGTTTCTTACACCTATAATACTCGTGGTTGTTCTATTGGAGGCCACAGTCCGGGCTGAGGAGGTTGAAACTGTTCAGGCCGATAGTAAAGCATTGAGGCCGTCTTTGAGAGGGAGCACCGTTGCTTCCAGCGGTGGCACGCCTACAAGTTGGTGGCTCGGCAACAAACATGACTCAAGTGCGTCGAATTAATGGAAGTCCACACGAAATATTCTCTTTCTGTAATCGTCGGTACACATTGTTGCACTTTAAGGTATATTTATTACATTTCTCTCACGTTTAATGAAACGGTAAAAACTTGATTACACTAATGCAAAGAAATATAATTTACCTATGTTCCCATGTATTGGGAGTGTAGTGATTACATGAAAGAGATATATAACTGGTACTTAGAGGAGAGAAAGCCCAGCAGTTCCTTCGTTCTCAAAATCTTCCTCATCGTATATAAGTTAAACGGTGACCTAATAACCTAAGATTTAGATCACGTACTCTTAGAGAGGGCATTTCAGCTTGGGCAGACCTCCCGACAACTTTAACTCAGTTAGAGGCGTTACCTCTGAACACGCACCTTTGAGCGCTATAAATATTCATAGTTTTGAGCACTACTGTTTTTCAATAGTATTCAGTATACTCGTGAACTAAAACATATTTTCTGGCTCATTGATCATAGAGTAGCAATAAGAAACTACTCACTAATTGGTGGAACAGCGAAACTGACTTAGGCGCTGAGATGTCTTCTTTTGTGACAATTGGAGCTAAATTTTTTCCACGTATATAATATCAAGCGCAGATCAGCCGACTTCACCTTTGCGGAAATGAGTTACGTACTGGGCCAGAACACGAGGGTCTTTTACTGTGGATGTCCAAACGGTAGTGATGATTTGTATGTTAAGCGATAAAAAGACTAAAAATTGCGACTTGGGTGATGACGGAATAGTACTACCAGCTTGCACTCACAGTACAAAAATGAGGTTCGTAGCGAGTGGTACGTGCTTGATTGAAGCGGTGCGTTGGAGGACTGTGTGCATGAATGGGCCTCGTTGCTCAGACAAGAGCATCAAAAAAGTTATGGAAACTTTATTCCCGTGCAGTGCATATCATCATTTACATATTGCGTAGAGAAGCGATCAGTGAGTATTACTCCTCCTGGGCCGAAACAGGGGCATGCAGAGCAACTCCAGTCATTGATTCTTCCAGCGTGAATAGCAGTCTTCCTTCTTCCGCTCTGCGTTTCCGGCTCAGAACATCCATTGCCACGATATATTGGAAAAGCTTTCCAAATCCCATGACCAAATTCTACTTACGGTGTTCCGTCCGACGCCTAATATTGCAACATACTTAATGGCACAGCATTACTGCTGACAATCTTTTTGGATATTTCTGGCAGTGTTTGTAAGACAGTTGGTAGTTCCAAGTTGAGGAATTCGGGCTTTAACCCATTTGTTTCCCCTTACAAGTATTTTTCTCTTCATAATATTTTCCGTATTAACTTAATCTTAGTGGATAGTTTAATAAAATTAAATTATCGTCGGGTAGAAACTGTTTGGATTTTATTTCATCAATGGATAATGAACGAAAACAGCGAATTATTTAGTTTCTGCACTCTCTAGACTAAGTTTTATCACATTCAAAGTAAGTTGTCACACGTACTCTAAAACCCGGAATATCATCAGACCCCACCACCTGGACGCCACCAGAGGGAGTATTTCTTAAAACTGTCTAGCAAAACGCCACAGACTTTCAAGTTCACGAGGTAATGGAAGAACGTACCCCTTTAACATATAACTGTTGATTCACTCGCACTAAGCAGTTCGGCAGTTAAGGTAATAACGGGTTCCAAGAGAGAATTGCTCCAATAACAAAAACTACATATCTTGCCAACAGTAATGGGAGGCTTGACGGTGCGGGAGGGCTGCGTGGCGCTGGAAGCAGCCCGAGACACGGGTCACTTCCAGGCGCTGGATCTCGTCGAAGTCAACCCAAGCCTCGCCAAAGCAAAAGGTGTAAACAACACGGCGCTGGCGGCCCGCACTCTTCTCTTCGCGGCCCTGTCCGGACATTGAGTGTCCACTTCAGTATGTCTACGCCTGCCGTCACTCCTGGAGTAATTTGATCATCGTGGAAGCGAGTAGTGTTGGTGAAAGAAACTCAAATCCTGACGTTCTTAGTCGCTATAGTTATGTCAGGCTTGAATACATCTTTTAGAATTCTGATAAAGTCATGCGAGTATTCTTTATCTCTAACGTAGGGTCTTGTACGAAAGAGTTCTAGGCTAAGCGGCATGCGCATGCATAGAGTAGTCTGCCAACCAATTTTCGGAACGATACTTGTAAGTTAGAATTAATATCGGAGTAAATCAGGCAAAGGCAACTTTGTTGCACATTAGTGTTTGTAATTATTACTCCTGCCGTGTGTCTGTGAGCAAACGCGTCAGTAATTATATATATGTTAAAAAAAGTCCTCGTTAAAAGGCATTTGACAATATATTGAAATTAACTTCGTAATTTTAAACCTTTACTGACGTCACTATATGATCACAATTGCATAAAGTAGCTGACAGAACAGGAATCACAGAAGTCCTTCTGCCAACCAAAGAATAGTTGCCTTTATCCACCGTTATGCATTTGTAGGGCGGAGAGAAATGTTGCACTCTGGCCTGAACCTCGCAAAGAACCGTTTCACAATCTCAAATTTACTTGTATTTAGAGGTAAATTTAGAAGAGCTTCCGAATTTCGAACACTCTTCCCCGTAAAGCTTGAACATTCCAAAATGTCACAGCTGAATCACAAATTTTCATAACTTCATTCGTGGCATTTTCCATCATATTATTGACCCCTCCATAGTGCAAAATGCTCAGGTCGGGACAAGAACACCAAATATGATTAAACATAAATGACGGGAAGGGACTGCGCATCTCTCCCTACTACTCTATCTTCCAATCTATCTCCGTGATGCTGACGGGACAGTTGCCGATGTCGTCATAATCGCAAAAGTCTTCGTCCAGGTTGACGTCCGTGAAAGATTTGCTGCTCTCCGTGCTGTCGCACGACCACCCGTCCTGATGTGACATAATCGAGTAAAATTTATTCACACCTCATTTTTAGTTTGATTTTTGTTTTGATCTAGCCTACGATAACTCAGTTTCTAAACTCATCAGCAATAGGAATTATGTTAGTTTAAAGCTTCCTAGCAGCACCAAAGGCAACCTCATGGCAGCGAACAGAAGGGATCATTTAGTATGGACCGAAGAGAACGTGAAATCCATGCACGGGTGTGTTCCCACACATAAAATTCCTTTCGCATAAAAACAACAAATTAAGAAGGAAGAGGAAGAAAAGATGAAGATTAATCAACGAAGAATGCATAGAAATAGAACGCAGCGAAGAGAACACGAAAGACATAAGATTCAAAAACCTAGCAATGGCTGAGGTAATAGGTATAACGAAGAAGAAAAACTATTTTCTAAGGTACGAATTCCAGGAGTGATACGCCAACTGGAAAACGAAATTGATAACTCCATTCAAAGAAAAGAAGTAAAGTTGACCCTCGCATCGACGGACTGAGAAGAGAGGGAAATGGTCCAATAATTGCGTACCTATAGGCAACATCGCAAAAAGTTTTAACACGTTTCCGGCGACGTGACCCACAGTCTGAAGCACCTACTTACCCAACAGACAGTCTGACAGTCCGAATTTTAGAATCGCAGTCTGAGATCGACCAAGTTGGGGATATTCAGGTAACTCAACAGGCCTGGAGTCCTTTGGAACGAGGTCCATTGTTGCAAGTTGTCAATTGTATTAAGCCTCCCTCTCCCTTCTCCCGTAAGATCATTAAGGCCACTTGGCTTAGTGTGCAGTAAATAACAAGAACACAGTGATATTGCGCGTGCCTAGTCTCTTAAGGATGCACACAAAACAAGGCTTTATTAATGGGTAGATAAAGCTCTCTCATCAGCAGTCAGAGATGTGTAAAAGTTACTACAACAACTATCCAAACACTACGCCAATAAAATATCCAGGTATAACACACAAGTCGCTTTAAAGTCACCCCTTTCAACATGTGCAAAAATAATTTCTAATGTGGCTCATATTCCCAACAGAGCATAAAATAACAATTATAATTCATGTTGATATGTTGGAAACTTCGCAAACTTTTTTAAGTCGCTTTTAACTTTGAGCATCAGCAGTGCTCGAGATAATAAAACCTGTACTATCAATGAGGCACACATCTTCACCCCTTATAAATACTTCCCTAGATAAACGTGTGGCGAGTTCATCATGCGAGTTCTTCCCTGTCTACAGCAATACGGTACCACCACGTGTGTGGTGCACGTTTGTACCCCAGCGTCTATCCATAATGCACAGAGCAGCATATGCAGTATACACTCTTGTGCAGACAACTTGTTAAGCAGTACTAAAAAACTACAGGAAGTGCTTTACCTCGCAAAACGAGATGCAAAACTCGAGTACATAACCCCATGTTTTCAGTGGTAGGACAAGTGGATGAACAAAAATAAGTAAAGAACAAAAAAAATGAGTTAAGAACGAAAAACAAGTAAGGAACAAAAATAAGTAAGGAACAAAAATAAGTCAGGAACAAAAATAAGTAAAGAACAAAACCAGCAACGCCTATCATTTCTACCTATTATGTCACTGAAGTAAAATATTCTTCGAGTGCTATTAACAATTTTTCAAACCCAAGCTCTTAGACGTATGAATGTCAAAAGCACGTTAGATAGAAATGTTGAGTTTTTGCAACTGGCATTTCCTCCACTTGAATTTTTGCATGGAATTTATCCCACTTGCAAAAAAGTAAACTTCATTCATTTAACAAATTCGGTAACGAAAAGCACCTATTTCGATTCCGCTTACAACGCACTTTGATTTACATCAATCAATGAAACTAGGCGATTTTGCCACTCACTTTTCACAAGGCTTGTACACCAGAAAAGAAATGACAAACTTACCCCAAATCTGAAGCTTTGCACAGCTAAGCCACGGCACTCAAATGCCGCTACTGCCTTGAAACGAGGCACGTCCTCTGCTGTATAAGGCACTTGAGCGTTCACGAGCACATCTGTGAATGGCGGACAATGTGAGAAGAAGAGCTTCGTAGTCGCGATAATTGAGCCGCAGTTACACCTCTCGAGCTTAATTAAGGAAACGCCAGTCTGAACAATTTAGCTCGAGCTGGCTGAGTACGTCGAATTTTTTTCTTGTTCATTGGGAACATCTGAAATTGAATAGAATTTCCTTTTTTTCAAAAATAATCGATTTATAGAGAAATACATTTTATATATAAAGGATATTCGTTTAATTCAAAATACCAAAATGAGCATGGAAAAAGTTCGTGTTGTTACCGCTACCGTCAGCTGTAACCAAACCTGCACTAGGAATGAAGAATCCAGTTTTGAAATTAAAATGATTGTTTTGGCCTTCAATAAATGAAATGGGTAAACTTTTCTAATTAAATTCATTCTTTCTATTTACATTTATAAATGGACGACGCTGATTCTAGCACTGAAATGATTAAACGCTTTTTGAATACTTTCCAAACACCCTACAAACATAAACAAGTGTTAATACTTCTAACGTCTTAGCTCAGCGTTCCAGCTCATACGCAACACCCTCAGACTTCATTTATTACAAGCATTTGCTATGAGTTATATCAGCTGGTAATGCATACAGTTTATTTCTCAATTAAATTGTCAAGGTTTTATAAAACAACACGTTAGTAGCTCATTTGTATCCGGAATAAAAGTTGAGTAAAATTCTCCAGTTCCTTAATTAAGTAAATGCTGTTCTGAAAATATGACTGCAAAGAATCATGGTATACAATAAACCCCACATGAATAAATTAATTAGTTTTAAGTCACCTTTCCATTACATGTATCAGTCAGTCGAGCGACTGTTAAAGCGATAAAACATTCGCTGCCTCTACCTTCTGTCACCATCGTTCTCATTCAGAGTTACTACGGTGAAGTGTCTAGAAAACACGATGCCATGCATTAGTGGGTAAAGAAGGTTGATACCCGAAATGAACAAAAGTATACTGCTACTAGTCATGAACTCATAACTTCAAATGTAGAACTATGTAAAGGAAAAAATTAATTGCATACACTTCTTAGTATAGGTAGAGTATTCCTACTTTAACTAAATCTTAGTAATAATAATAATAAATGGCCCTTCAAAAATAAAAACTTAGTTATTTGAAAAGGCGACTCTAAAAGAGGCCAAACAAAGATCATGACCTTACAAGTATAATCAAAACTCTATTCAATTTAAGGTCAGGTTCAAGTACCACACAAAGTTTCACAAATAAAAAGCACTGTAGAAGAGAAGCATTTCCAGTCCCACAATAACACATGCAGATCATACTGCAAGCAACAGATGATCTTTTCACATACATTAATATCAACTATTAATATCAACTATATCAACTTACTGATCGAGTTGACTTTGGAGCAAAGTTTGCACTTGACCACATAATGGGCCTCTCCTCTGGACCCTGGCAGCTGGTGCAGCTCACTGCTGCTCACCACCTGCCACTTGTCACTCACTTCATTGCAGCTGGTGCACTGCACCTGGAAACCAACTATGTATTATTTAATACTCTGAACACTTAAATACCTTCTCTGTGCAATATGTCTGTAAAAATCTGTGAAATGTTAGGCACACTTCACATTATTCACCTTACACACAAGCAGTGTGTACCATGCAAACCGCATGTTATTATTTTAAATTCATGTGTAAATTGTGTTTCATGCTTGTTAAGCAACATGGCAAAATTGAACAAATATAAAACCTGCGCATCTATTAGATGATTTTAATGGATGTAACCTTTAGATAAAATTCAATTTACCTAATATCTCAGAACTTGAAAACATGTATTTAAATACTTGTACATCAAATTTAGCACAAACTCGGCACACATTTACATCAAAGGTGTTACTGCACGATTCGATTTAAAATGCACAGGACTCTTACCTTTATGTTGTAGTCAAAATCTTGAGATGGTACTCTGATGTTGGTCAAATTTTCAAGCTGACACTTCATTAAAATCTTGAATATCTGAAACATAATGAAAATTATAAATAGGTACAAATATTTGACACAATATACAGTACCTAACCCATAAATCATTAATAAAACAGCAGTAGTTTAATAAACCTGTATTTAATTCATTAAAATATAAAATTCTACGCTAACTGCTACAACTATGGAAATAAATTTAAATAAAATCATTCATTATTGTAAATTTCTCAGTTAGAGATTTAGTAAAAAAAAGTTAGGACTTGGAGGAAATCCCGCAATTCAATGTATGAGAGCATTTTCAAAAATTAGTCTGAGCACAGACCATGAAACTGCTAACTAGCAATACCATAATGACATACCGCTAAAGAACACATGAGCCCGCCACCCATTAGCTTATGTGAAAAAAAAGTACTCATAGTTGAAATGAACTGTGGGTTGAAGAAGATCCTATACATCAACAATATATCTGTGCAATAATGTACTGTTTAAGCATTCATAAAATTTAAAATAAAGTTATTTTAGCCGTTTACAGAGAAATACATACCCTTCTTTCTAAAGTCCAGCAAGTACAAAGTTGTCAATTAGCTAGTCTCATTTCAATTGCCTATCTTAGCCTAACAATATTTCTAGCACATAGGTAGCCAATTCTATACCCCATTTAACAGCAGTTAAATTCAGTATAAACTTCATTTCTAAAATCAGAATTATACGCTAAATGGTGCATACTTATAACAGATGTGATATTTGAAGAGCCATTAACTAAAAACCATTGTGAACAACTCTCAGAAGAAATTGTTGAATAACATCATACAAATAGAATATCAGTCACGGAACAACAATCACAGTAGGAAAATTTTTTGTGCGCAAACTTGTGTAGGTGCATTGAGAAGCATTTTAGCTTGATACTTTAGATCTACACATATTCTCAACTGTTCAAATTATAAATACCATTTATGCATCAATAGCTAGCCAGATAGGATACAGCATTTTGAAGTAAAAAATCTGATTATATAAAGGGCCAGAACCTTCAATCCAAAACTTGTTTTATAAGAGTCAATAACCCATTTCTAAAAAAAAAATGTAAGACCAAACACTTATTTTATAATGACAATTGTATTTAATGTTTCAGAAAATACTTTTAACTAGATTTTGAAATTTCTGTCAAGTAGCTAAAGGATTATTAAGGACAAGGTAGTTTATTGGTAGAATACTTGGCTTATCGTGTAATGCGGTATATTTTGACTCATTAGCAATAGTCAATTTATGAGTATTTGTCTTATTAAAAAATACCCCAAGCACAACATCTTGAAATGCAAGGCACTATTTGCAATTGTATTGCAAATTTACTGTTGTACAAATCATTCATTCTTTCATTAACAATGTGCCCTACCTGCCCATCAAAGTCAATCATGTAGGCTCTAACCCTAGGTATCCAATCTAGTTCTGTAATGATTTTGCAGTTAGAAGTAGTAGTGGTGGTGCTATAGATAGGAGTCTTTTTGTGACACAGACTGTGTTACACCAAAAAAGAGGACACCATTTAGTATGGACTGCATAAAATGGGAAAGCTAAGTACAAGGTGTGTTTCCCACACAGGAACCCATGTGTAAAGAAACGGCATATTAAAAATGAATAGGAAGAAAAGACAAAGAATAGACAGGGAAGAATGTGTGAAACGCAAAAGAAGTAAAGTAAGCATAAAAGACAGAAGTCTCAAAAGCCTATTTATAGCTAAGGTAATCCACCACTGCCCTCATGGGTGACCAGTCCGTATAGCATACAATAAACAAACCTTAATAACCTAACCTTATTGCCTATCCTATGCCCTGCACTGGGTATTCTGCTTAACAATAGATTGATTGCTAATAGTCTTGTACATAATGAAGCGATCAACTTTTTGTTATCCTACAAGGCTTAATCATATGTGTGTGGTACATTTTCTTGCTGGCAATGATTGGTTATCTAGGGGTTGTGGGATAACATGAAACGCAATGTTTCTATATCCAGAATTAAAATTAAGTCAATTCACTCTGAGGTACAGTTTTCCAACTAAGATGAGAATAAACAGAATAATCATAGCTTCACTATTCCATATTTATATCATGTTCTTACAAGATCTTGCATTGTAGTATGCCTGAGCCCAAGTGCATATATATATATATCTCTATATATGCACTTGGGCTCAGGCATACTACAATATATATATATATAATACATAGAGCATCCTGAGTGTTGTGGAGTGTAATCCCAATGCAAGTTGTCATTAGTCAAACATGACCCTAAGATCTCAACTCTGCAATTGATACCCAGGATTATAGGGCTATTTGGTTACATGAATCATTGATGAAAGGTCGTACATCTATACAAATAATACCACTAAGTATGAAAAATTCTTAGCTAGCAAAAAGCAAAGTTCATTTAATGAAGCACAGCAACCTACTCTCATGACCAGGCAGAAAAATTGTTTTGATTTACTTTCATGTTAATAGGAATGCAGGCATTCCTAATGATAGCATTTTGATTACGGTCACAATTTAAAGAGTAGAAATTGGTAATTTTCAAATTATGTTTAGCAATGCCCATAAGCAGTAAGTACTACTTTCCTAAAGAATCCATTCTGCAGCTTCAATTCCAGCAGTTCAAAAAAACATTCACTTAATATTATTCATGTTTAGTTGTAGCACAGTTTTTAAAAACGAGTTAATTCTACTTTTAAAAGAATAACTTACAGGCATGGTAAAAGATTAGCTGTTTGAACAGCCAGCAGTGGGTATTGATGTTAATGCTTGAGATCAGGCTTCAACTCCTGAAATATTGAGAACTACAAACAATATTTACCAATTAAATTTTATTAACAATCCATAGCACTTCACAATTGTAAAATGATGAACCAAAGAAGTAGAGTGACCTATTTTATCATACTAACAAAAAATGGTTAATTTTTACTTTAAGACCCCCAACACAGAAATTCTGGCAACACTTAGGCATTTTTGCATTTTCAAACAGTAACTAACGCAGGTCAACACATTCACTACGGATGAATGCATATACCTAATCTATTCCATGAAGGGTGCTGAATTTGAATTCGGCAAAACTTTTGTGCTTTAAAGTTAGACTTGTTCCTGTCATGCTCTTCCATTTTACTCAGCATAATGGTCTTTGTTTACTAATATAACTCATTGTGAGAGTTTTCTATAACCAAAAATAAATAGAGTGTTGGTGTACAGGCAAACCATTATGCAACACTGGTTGGTTGGTTCACTGGTGGTCCAATACATGGGCAATGTGTTAATTAAGTTAAAAAAGATTAGGTTAGGTTTGGTTACAATAAGTCAGGTTAGGTTAGGTCAAGTTAGGTTAGGCCAAGTCAGCTTAGATTAAGATTTGCTGGGTAAGGAAAAGGCAAGATAGGTTAGAAAAAGTTTGTTTACACATAAATATAGAAGTGCAATAGTGCTAGATAAAACCCACTATAAAATTATTGTAGCATTAATTTGTGTTAGGTTTTATGTTCATACCGTAAGTAGATAAAAATACAAGAAAATTTAAATCTAGCATGTTTCTGTGATGGGGGCCCTAATGTAAACATTACACATATCAAATGCCTAAATGCTCATCTAATATCAAATAAAAAGGTTCGTCTCCAGCAAATCTGTAAATGTTGAAAAAAATAAAAAACTTTTGTGTTACCAAAGGAAAATTCATTATATAATACAGCTAAAAAGAAATCACAAACTTGCTGCAAACATTAATAACCATTGTTCAAGAATTATGCTATATTTACCTGAAAAAAATTAGTCAATAAAATTAGCTCAACAATGTTTATATGCATGCAAGTATTTCGTGGAGATTAAGAAAAAAAAAACGAAAAATAATTTATTCCAAACTCGGTCACATACAAAGTATATACCTTATGG
>VOMN01009712.1:0-11063 GCA_014899125.1 Orchestia grillus
CCTACTCTTTCGGTGCGAGATAGACTGAGTTTCTGAAGCGTGCTTTCACTACCACTACAACTACAACTTGTTCACGGGTAAACTTACAAATGAAAAAATATGGATCTTTCAACAAGGTGGTGATCATCTGAAGTGTTGTGGGTATCTACCAGCAGAGTTTCTTGTCTGGTTATCAATAAATTTTTGGGTGCTCCCCCACATTTGTTCATACGAACTCATACGTGGAAGAACTCATACGAACATTTTAGTATTAGATTCATTTGAAGGATTTTCAAGGAATTTGTGATTCGAAAATAATTTTTTTTAGACATTAAAGGCTACTCAACCAAAGATCAATTGTTAAATATTGAATCGTACGAATATTTTTATCAACTTTTATTTATAGCTTCACAATTTGTGTAATTGCTTTTTCATAAAGTGCTCTCTCTTTTCTCACTTTACAAGTAATCTTACGTTGACATGTATCTATTTCGTGAATTTTGAGAGTTTGGCTTCGTAGTGTAATTAAACTAAATTGTTAAACGTAAGAACAATTTTATCCTAATTCATTCTCACCACACGTGTATTGTACATTTCCTTTAATTGTAGTCTGTAAACGTTGTCATATGTATGTCATTTCGTCCGATTTCTTTCTCTTGTTTGCTGGAGCAGCCCAAAGAGATTTATCGCAGAGCTTGCATTGCTATTGAATTTCACATAAATCTTGGCTCACAGCACTAGCCGCGCACCTTCTCCAATTTCGCCCTTCTAATTAGCAAGGCGTAATGAGCAGGACGGTAGGATGGCTGCAGGGCGTGGGCTAGCAGAAAGCATTGAATGATAACCTCGATTTTTTAAAGTGACTTTTCTCACTCATCAATCGATTGTTTTCTCCACGTAATGCCTCCAAATGAAGGATTTTTAATGCGTTGACGGGCGAGGTAGCTTACCTCAGCTCCATAGTTAGGCCTTTGGGACTTCTAACTTTCTTGCCCATTTCACTTCTTTCCATTTTGTTGCTTTCTTCACTGATTAGTTTTTATCTGCTCTTCCTTTTCCTTCTCAACTTACTGTGTCTTTGGGCGGGAAATCTTCTGAGGGAACACATCTTTTGCACAGATTCATCGTTCTCCAAAGTCCACACTAAATGGTCCTTTCTCTTTCTGTGCGAAATAGTCATATTTACTAAGGCTCTGCTATCTTTACTACTCTACTACTACTCGTACTACTACTAATTTAAAGCCCGCGACTGACAAACGGAACCTCTAAGGAACATTCGAAATCTTGGGTCCATGATCTCGAGTTTTTCACACCCGAAACTGGCTACGATGTGTGGTATCGATAAAAACCTATCTGTGGGACATTATTCATCGTATCAAATTTATCAAATCATTACATTTTACACTTATCGTGAGACACATGGGTTCTGTATATGCTACATTGACACACGTTTTAGAAAAAGTGAAGGCGTTCGTCACAAAACATCCTTATTTGTTCAACTTCCGTCTATCAGTAACACTCGCAATGGTAATTTTACTTTTAAGAAACCCTGTAGTACGTCGTGAGCGACGGCAGAATACTAGCGAAAGCGAGTCTTTATTATCGTTTTTTTATCGGGTTAGACGCGAAAGATTGGTCGTGTTCAGCCATCTTAAACGTTCTCTAGCTGCAGCATTTGAACGCGGCTTTATTCCGTCATCCAGCAGTTCATGAGCAGGACGTGTCCAAGCTGCGACGTGCGGCGGAATAGACAACTTGGGGTGGGAGCAGAGCGCACGTTCCTTTGATGTGGGAATGTCATGAACAGTTTCTGAACGTCAATTTAGTGATATTTTCATCGCATGCGTCTTACTGCTGAATATATTTTTGGGTGTTTTTGAGGCGTCAATTTTCAGTTTGTGTTTTTTCATTTGTGTTTTTTTTTATAGACAGTTTTCCCTTCGTTTCTGTTATAGAAATGACTCTATTTTAGTTTCATTCTAAGTTGACATTTTGCAGTTGTCTCCATAGCGTCTATTTTTACCGACGCTTCAATCATCGCTGACATCCACCTATTCTTTCGCGTTTGTTTTTCCCATATCCTACACGACTTTTCCAGCTCGGCCGCCGGCGTGTTTTTGACCGCTTTTTCTGCCCTATTTTTGCCGTCAACCTCCCGCGGGGCGAGCGCTCCGACGCACTCGGGGCCCTGGGCCGACTCCGTTTAGCGACCCGCTTCTGCCACAAACTTGGGCCCTCATCATTGGGAAAACTGGGCCTGTGAGCCACGTGGCCCCATTCCAAAGTGGCCTCGGGAAGTAAACGGAAGGCTCCGACGTTGCGAGGCCTGCAATACCAGCGTGTGCTCTGACACCGGACGTTATGAAACACAAAGAGCGCCTTGGTTGGGGCGTTGCGGGAGAACTGCTAGCACCAGTCATGTCGTTGCCTCTGGTACGCAACAGAGATGCTCTCTATGGCTTATTCTTATGAAACGTATTTTCTTCCATTAGGTAATACCAATAAAATGTGTTGGTGGAACTCGGTTCACTAATGAAAGAACAAAGTGGGATTTGTTGAAAGCTTAAACTTGCATTAATGGATGTGATCTCACGGGGATATGTTGACGGAAACAGTAGTACTAATTTCAAGGAAAATTGAGCACGGAAATTCTAACAAAGATTCTACGGAGTGGTTTTCATGAGCTTTTCGGTAAATTCAGCTTTAGCGAGTAAGAAAGAGCATGAGGCGTTGTTACTACCGCTTAGTTAATTCCCTCGAGTCAATGTTATCTTGCTTAATGAATGATTTTCGCGGTACTGTGAAGCAGGCAAGTTTAACAGTTGCGAAAACTATTTTTCGGTGTAGTTAATGAAATCAATTGCTGACACGTTTTTAAAAAAACGATTCTAAGCGTGTTTATTAAAATATCCTCTAACAATTTCCCGTAGCGCATTTTTTGATAATTTCTGGACCTCAGCAATTATTTAACGATATTATGGTTCTCTTTGTAAGAGGACATCTAGAAACAGCATAAAACCGCCGTCTCAGTATACAAGTTTTATTTTCTTGTGTATGTTCTCATCAGCGATTGCCACTGGCTTTCACAATGCGAGTGCGGAGCTATCGTGGCAGTGCTAGTTAACGTCGTGCATGAGTGTGAATGTAGAATCTTTAAAGATTTGTGATGATACACCTCTATTTTACAATATCGATTCTTAATTGTGTTTAAGCCTAGTAAAATGCAGACTTTTTCGTTCATGCCCGCCATTATTTGCTACTCGATTCTTTTACCTTAATTTGTTTAAAAAGTACCAGTATTAAGGTGTGATAATGTTCGTAGCACCTCGCAAAATTCACGATTTGGTCAATTATTGTTATTTAATGCAACACAGCTCTATGTACTCTAAATCATCGACATTTCGTTCTATGTGTCAAATAACATGTTTAACAGTATGTTCTTATTTTAATGGTTGGTCTTTTGATACGAATTTCAATTTTTCCATGTATGACGAAGTGTTTGAGCGGATTTGAACGGTAATTTAAGCTTTGTACATTTTTCATCATATCGCAGCGAGCGAGCGCGATCGGCTACCAAATTAGAGATCATAGTTTAAAGTGTTAATATCATTTGCATTTTTATTGCTCTACTGAATTCTTGTTAAGTTATTGCCAATTGATTTACCGTATCTTGTGTCACGTGTGTGACATATTCTTGTAATAAATGATTGTCTTTCCCTTCAACTTCATATTTTTCATTCTTTCGTATATCATTGCGCAGAATAACTACGAAGGTGATTCAAAAACCCGCGAAATGTTTCCATGACCCGATGGCCTACAAGATCAGACATACTCGTGCCTATAGACTTTATACAATGTCATAAACTGTCACAAGAGCCTATTATGTGGAAGTTTTGGTGAAATTGAGAGCAGAATTAGCTAAAGAACGTCCAGGAAAGCTCCATCGTAGAATTCTATTCCGCCACGACAACGCCCCAGCGCATTCTTCACGCGTTGCAAAAGAAGTTTCGAGAGAATTTCATTGGATGCTACCACATCCACCTTATAGCCCAGACCTAGCCCCATTTGCTTTGTTTGTTCCCAAAACTCAAAGAACAGTTGAACAGCATCAATTTTAATAGCACTGATGAAGCAAAACCTCGGCAAAAACATGCCTCGTAAAGGGGTCTGCAGATTTCTTCAAAAATGGTTTAGAAGGATGAACACCGCCTGGAAAAATGTATCGACCTTGACATAGGTTATATTAGAAAATAACTTCATTGTATAGAAGCATTAATGAAGAATTCCAAAGTTCCGGGTTTGTTTTTATGTTTATCATACATCTAAACGTGTTAATGACCTCGAATAGAATGAGGCAATAGAAACGAAGTAGTGACACATGTTTGGTCAAGCCGCAGATGCGACCTATTATGATGTTAACGTTTATATTAGGCTTGTCATCTTATGAAATGCTACATGAAGCTTGATGAGATGTTATTTGTGAAGCAAAACATCGAAGCGACTACCCATGTGAAATTTTAATGTCATTTAATAATGCGACGGCTTCATAAACTCTCAAGACATTTTTTATATTGAATATCCGCAGTTCAATCAATTGGATATTTTGAGAATTGATACAACATAAATGAATATTTCTCATGCTGAAGACACGCGATATTTAATTTATGTTGTTATGGTGGCCTTAAAAGACTATCTCTAAGTTGGTGCCTCCATTCCGCCTCCGCTAAACATTAATTAAATCTAAGGTGCTCTTAGGCTGCGTAGGGCCTAATTAAATTAATCCATTTTTGAACAGTAACCACCTGCTTAAGAGTATTCCTATCATATTTTCATATTTTCCATTAACACATCGCCTCGGATAGCGTCTCATAAACATTGCACCTTTACACCTTTACGGCCGCTAATTAGTTTAAGGGGCCTCGTAATGGCACCGCGCTGCGCCTAACGGGCTAAAATTAATTTCTGCTGCAGCTGCATGTACTAAAATACGACGGATTTGCTGGAGCTGCGGGTACTAAAGACGACGGATTTGCTGGAGCTACGGGTACTAAAGACGACGGATTTATTGGAACTGCATGTACTAAAAGGATCAATTTACGTGGTAGAAGACAGAAAAAAGTCAAATTTGCACAAGTTTTAGCCATGTTGCGGCAACGCTGCGTTGTTTCGAGACCCAATGCCGGAAATGTGAGGGGCTCTGCCCGCCACTGACGCCACAATGATGGAAGGTGTAGGAATTAAGGACTATCTCCCTGGTCACATTCTCAGTGCCCCCTTACGGGAGATACGCTGAAGGGGAGGGTCCTTCAGCTCATCTTGCGGACCTACAGCATCCCTAGCGGGTTGTTAGGTGTCCCGGGCTGTATTGCTTCAACTGAGTGATGAGATTACCATGGTAACTGAAAATGAGGCTCATGGAAATGTTCTTCAAACCGAGACTTGAACTGAACCTGAACCTGAAACAATCTGGAACTTAGTCTGAAGCAAAGTCTAAAACTGAACCTTTAAGCTGAAACTTTTTGCGATGCTTTTATTGCAAATGCAAGTAGATAAATTAATACTGACATCGTGGACCACTAAATAGGAATAATGCTTCTGAAAACTAATGTATCTTTACTGAATTTTACTACTGAGATCGCCTATGTCGGGGAGTTGGGAAATAATAATACAACTATTGACAACACTAATAATAATACTTGTAGTATTACTAAAAACGACAATACTAATCGTAATTACAATAATAGGAGAATGATGATACTCATCCTAATACTTATAATAATAGTAAAACTCATAACAAAAATAAAAATAGTTTTCCTAGTGGAAATCTGCACACATCAGCTCGATGGGTTTACTGTTCCTTGCCCCTCCCGGGTACCCGCAGTGAGCATTTTGTCACACTTTAAATTTTGCGACCGTTCGCACTCGAGTGGACTTGCGCAGGTGCACCTGAACCAATAAGCGTAATTATCGCCTTGTTGCTCTTATTTGAATTTACAAAGCAAAAACGAGGTGCGCTGCATTTCGGTCGTGGACCCAGAGGCCGTGTTTACGCTAAACTCATGTAAGAAATTCAAGTGTTCAAATTTGAGGGCGACATGGGAGAATTTGCTTGTGCTTCGAGCGCTTACCTGGAAAACTGAAACATCAGAATTCCTATCAGTTTTTCGTTTTTCCTAATTGACTCGTTAATGTAGACAGTTCATTTCTCTATAAATTTTTATATCCGATGAACCTGTCGCTACAATAGGTCATTGGTAACAGATGTCAAATTTCAAAGAAAAATCTTATTCAGCGTGAGCGGCACGACTATCAGTCATGGGAAACTACTAAATATTTAAAATGAATAAATAAACTAGTTATATTGGATTGTGACGTTTCATTTGGGAGTTGTTTCAATCCCACAGTTATGGAGATATTGTGTCGTCCACTANATGGCCGTTGCATTGTCACCAGCGTCCGGACTCGCACCGTCACTACCATTGGGCAGCCTGTTAGCTGCATTACTAGATCAAAATAGATTTTTTTAAGCCATTATAATTTTATTTTCACAGTCGAGGGAGAGATGCAAACAAAGGCATTGCACTTTCAACTACTGAGCAAAAATATAGAACCTGTTCTTTATTCCCACAGAGTTCATCGAATTATAAAGTTGCAAGGTTTTTCAATTAGCCCGAATGTTCGAGGAAAAATATCGATTACAATGTCGAAAGCTGGCTAGGTTTCATTATGAAATGGATGTCAAGGGCTTTGTGTATCTTACGCGCATTTCACTTCTGATTGTCCAAGAGACTATTCCAGGAAGATGGCCGCATTGAATATGAATTGTGATAACTTCCTCATGTGCATAGTTCCCTAATTTATAGTGCTTATGTATACCATACTCGTATGAGCTATGGTAATTATGAACCTCCTTATGTATAAAATTCAGATTTTCAGAAAGAAAAACGCTAAGACGTACGTTAATCATTGGTAGTTTTTGAGTACTTGAAAGTTCGTTTATTGATGAACACACCTGCGTTGCTGTCGGGGACAAAAATCTTCCTTCGAAAATCTGGAGTCGTAAATTTGATGAAGTGTCAGACTTCTCCGACTTCGACAGGGCACCACGCAATCTTAGAACCTCCTTTTTTCCTGTGAGCTGGTGACGCAGTTGGACTATGAACGATGGAGGTGAGCCATCTGACGAATGAAGTCCTCGAAACACCGCTTCTATCACTGGAAATCCAGCGTCAACGAATCGACGACGAGTTTAATGCGTTGATGAACGACCGAGAGATGGTCAGGAAAGCTGCCGATGAAGCGAGAGGTCAGGCTGATGCGTGTGTGCTGTGAGTGTGTTATGTGTGTGTCTTGTGTGAGTGTCTTGTGTGAGTGTCTTGTGTGGGTGTGTTGTGTGTGTGTTTGGCACAGCAGTGGGTGTATTCGATTACAATAGGGCTTAAATTACTACAGAATTTTAAACTGGCATATCTGTATTCTTTTACTTTGAAGTAGAGAAATTGAATCACGTCATAAAAACTCTCTTTGTATACTAATAATACTGGCGATCCTCTCCCACAGAGCACTTTTTGCAACAGTTTTTTCAGCTTCCTACTGGCCTCTTTTATTGAACTAATTGCGTTCCAGAGCACTTTGGAATAAGTCCAAATCTAGATAAAATAATCAAAGATGTCATTTAAAGTGTTTTAATTTGAAATTTGAGCTGAAGTTCGAGTTTGAACGAATTTTTTATCAACTGTGCTAGAGATGGAATATTTTTAAATTATGTATAAATTTACTATATTTAACAGTTGGATTTAGAAGTTACACATTTTAAATATTTTATTAAATTACTTCTTAGAGAGAACATACGATAATTCCATTTGACAAGTATGTATCATATCTAAGTTGATCCTAAACACTGCGGGAGCTATTTTATTGTAATGTTTCTTTTAATATGTGACTACACACACTCGATATTCACAGAGTTGCTGTCCACTACAGCTTTTGAAGTACTGAGTGAGACCAGTATATTTAAAATTATTCAAGGTTATGTATGAATTCTGCCAATCTACCGAGTACGAGCGTTCGAGGCGGGTGAAATACAGGAGTCAAAAAACAATGACCCCTTTTTAATTTACTGTATGCGGTGTTACTATGATTACCTAGCTTTGATATTTTGCATTTAAAATGTTACGATAAAACAGTAACTCATAAAACTCTGAGAATAAACAAAGGTTATACCAAATGCAGTAAATTAAGAGTTCATTGTCGTTATGTCTGTCTTCCTCTGTACATACCTGTTCTAAAAGTGCAGGCGGTGCCGGTATGCGAGTGTTATGCAGCCGCGAACTGCGCGTAGCTGGAGAGGCGTCGGACTTTCACCGGTGACCCAGATTGTAACTTCGCTTGTTCTATTTTTGAAATTGATGACAGATTGAGATGGATGTAATTTGCTTCTTAGCATCAAATTGGAAAACTATTTGTAAAATATTATTTGATTTTCAAAGCTCTTGAGTTATAACACAAAACTCATTATCGAGTTGTACTATATCTCAAAGCTTAAGAATATAATTTCTCAGAAGAAGTTTTTCAATTCATCCAAAAGATGTAACCGGGAATTCAATGTTTAAGAAAATGTATACTTTCATTTATAAAAAACATCGAATACGCGTAAATAAGCTCCTGGATAAGAAATCATTTACCAATTGTTTTTCTAGCTCCAGTTATTTACTACTTTAATGAATCGGTTCCAAACCTGTGGCCCAAGTTTGGGTTCTATTGAAGTACTGAACAAGCATCAGTTTTCATTCAAAGCTGGCAAGGCAAGGATTTGTTGCTTATTTGCCCCACAACGTTGGAATGAAAGTAGTACGTCTGGGAATGGCGAAACTGGGATATTGAATTTGGTTGGGCTAAGGGACACCCGGCGCAAAAAAGTACCGAAATTCGCTGGTGTTTTATGTTGCATTGTTATACGGGTCTACCAACAATGGAAACAGTCGGGTACATACCGGAATTCAAGGCATGATTGTATCCAGAAGAAAATTCTAACCGATTGGGACCGCCGCAGTGTGTCTCGAATTGCTGACCGGAATTGCTTTGCATCAAGAGTGGAAGAACTGCGAAACGTCAATGTTTTCTGCTCTCCTGGTGTTTCTGAACGAACCATTCAATGATGCCCGCCGTCGTGTTTATCGAAGGCCTCAGGAAGCCTTCAATGAAGCTTGTGTGCAAGGACCGATACAAGGAGGAGGGTCTGTCATGTTTTGAGGTTATTTCAACTACAGAGAAGTGGGTCCTTTAGTTGAGGTATATGTCAAACTGAAACAGCATGGTTACACTGAGCTGCTAGATGACCAATTTTTCTCATTTGCACAATATCTGAATGAAGAAAGGCATGTTACTTTGCCTATCGTTCATGATAACAACTACCGCGGGCGTCGGACTAGAACAGTCTTTAATTGGCATGACTGTCATTCAGGATAGTCAGGGATTTGAATTGGCCAACCAAGTCCCCAGGCCTGAACCCAAAGAAAAATTTGTGAGACTACCGAAACGACAAGTTTGACGTCGGAAAGATCGCCTACGTACGGTGGCCTCACTGTGAGATTGGTTAATTCTAGAGGGACTTGAAACCGACCAGATGTATGATACATTAGGCGACTTGCAGACTCAATGCCGCGCAGAATTGCCGCGATTATCCATGCTCATGGACGACTGCACCATTTGGTAGCAGGTGAATAATTTTTTGTCCACTGAGCTTATGATTATGGTCAAATAATGGGGAATAAACCTAGTGTATTTTACATACGGGGATTATGCATGGGTAGCCACTCGCTCCCTGAAGAACTAAAATTTCTAGAAAGAGTGAAAGGGATGCTTTTGAAACTTTTGAAACATCCCAACCCGAAGCTAAGATATGCGCTACCGTAAAGATGGGATGGGAAACATTTTATGGGCCGCACAGTCCGTATACGTAGAACTCATATGCGAGTTACTTCTGTTTTTGTTACCTACAAATATCGCTTTCTTACGCGACTCTCTCGTCTGAATATCCGCTAGCGTCAGATAGTCCTTGTTATTAGAGTTTTTCTTTCAGAATTTCCACCCGAGTCAAATATTCAACCTCTTCTCGCAAGTTTTTTTCTGAATTTCAGCTTGAGTGAAGGTCGAAGTTCTTCCATCTCCCCCCTCTCACTTGCCACCACCGGGAGGGGTGGGGCGAAGGGAGAAAATGGGGATAGCGTCGCTCTCGACTCAAAGTTGTGAATATTTTACTCTCTTTTCAGTGGAGGCTCCGTTCCCGTCGTTATTTATGGGAGGCGAGAGTTTGAAAATTACGCTCTCTGGTAAAACAACCGAGCTGCTCGGAAAATTATTCCCGAAGTGGCTTTAGGAGTGCTACACCAACGTTGCTTTTAGAGCATCGCCACAGTTCTTCCTCGATAATTATGACGGACGGGTTTATGTGTTTTTAAGTGCTGGGAGTACGTTTACGTTAGTGCATGTAATTGAAAGGTGAGCTTATGAGAAAATTTGGGGTCTTAACAGATCGGCCGCCTATTTTCAATGGCTCGTAACTGCAGTGTAACTGGTTTATGAAAAGCCTGTATTCAACAAGTAAATTTCCAATTACATTACATGTTCTGACGCATTACCTTTCATAACTCATTTTAAGGCCAAAAATAGGTGAGAGATGATATAAGGGAAGATATTCGGGGCTGAACATCAACGAGAAGCTAGCAAGGAATAGGGAGTTGTGGAGGAGAGATGTCGCCCGTCAACCCTCACAGAATGTGAAAACACGGACGTTAAAAGAATTTGATGATAATAATGATTTTACTTATCGTTGATTCAAGGCTGAACTGTTTCTGGGGAAAATTAGCGTTCCGGAAATCTAAATTGATTCCCAACGTATGTACATTTTTTAGGGTATGCATGAACTTCGTTTACCATCATACTTTCCTTGAAATCTTTGTTACTGTGGAGGAGAGATGGCAGAAGAGAAACTCTTCAGTGAGTGAGAGGAACTCCTCATCGGTGGTTCGTTTGTTATCTCTCAGACCGTAAACAATTCGTTGTAATCGGAGATGCAAAATCAG